>OVAF01002556.1:0-15332 GCA_900406245.1 Odontarrhena argentea | reverse complement strand
GACTCGATAAAACGAATGATATCGTGGTTGAAAACCGGTAAAAACCACGATATATCATGTTCATTGGTCAAATCCAACTCAGGATATTTTCTTTTATTCTGATTTTTGGTTGAATTTGGAGGTTTGTATGTTATGGATTTTCCATTCTTGTCTCTATTTTTATCTCATGACAGATTTTCAATCTCCACAATAGTGTATGTTAAATAAAATGACCAGCTAATGAAAATAATCAAAATCATTTCTCTAACATGAAAATAATTAATTATAAACTAGTTGTTAAAGATAATTTTGCATTGTATCGAAGAAAAATAGTTGTTCCCCAAAGTTAATGGATTACATTTGGTTGAAAAAAAAAAAAAAAAAAAAAGTTAATGGATTACTTATTTAATAATGACGACCAAAATAATTCAGTTAATCTGGTACATAATTTAGATCCTTACTTATCAAATAAATATCCGGTTTCCATTTTTCAGTTACCTTTTCAATTTCCATATATATTTCCATTTTTTTTTTATCACCCTTAATTATTCGCCGACGTAAACAAAACCTTATTCGGTATATAAATATATGGCCTTGGTCTCGCTAGTTACATTGTTATCAACCAAATTAGGGTTTATCTTCCGTACGTCTTGATTCTTGTAAGTTATCATTGAGATTCTTTTGTTCAAGCTTTTATTCGATCGATCCAAGCAACACGCTATTGTTGTGGCGCGCAGGAGTTGAAATCATGGGAAGGAGGAAATCAAGAAGAGCAAAGCCAGCACCAAAGAAGATGGAAAAGCTCGACACAGTGTTTAGCTGTCCTTTTTGTAACCATAGGTCTAGTGTTGAATGCGAGATAAATATGAAGGATCTTAATGGTAGTGCAAGATGTAGAATCTGTGACGAAAGCTATGGCACTACGGTTACACCTTTGACTGAAGCTATAGACATCTATAGTGAATGGATTGATGAGTGCGAGAGGGTTAATAACGTGGAAGATGAGCAACCACAAGAAGAATTTGAGCAACACGAAGAGGACCGTGTCTCTGTCAAAAGAAGCAGAATTAATTACCGAGACTAAACTTGAGTGTTTTCTCTGTGTTTATGGAGAGATAAATTTAACATTGTGTGATGATGATGATTGATTTGTATATAGTGGATTAAGCCTTTGCCAAATTTATCAAAACTCAATGCCAAGTCGAACTACTGTTACATTAATTTTAAACTAAGTTGCTTACAAATTTTGTGATTAACAAGAATAAGAACCCTAATTGGCTATCCAGAAAAAAAAAAAAAAAAAAAAAAACTCCTAATTGTCTATTTTAATTTCTCCATGAAATCCCCCAAACTAAATAGGGTTGTCAAAGCCGATTACTCCGGTACATTAATTTGATTCATTAAGTTATCGCTTAGTAATTCGGCCTGAAACTTGACTCTCAAAGCCCGAAAAGGCCCAAAAAGATTTAGCTTTTCTCTTTTGTCGTCGGCAAAAAGGATTTTAGATCTTTTCCCCCTTTTCTCGTCGGCAAAAGGATTTTTAGCTCAAAAAAGGAAATGAGTGAAACCACCGGGGGATCTTAATTACATTTATACCCCTATATCCCGATATCAATCACCTTTCCAGTTTCCACAGTCTTCTTCTTAATTGACAGAATGGCGGGAACGTGAACCCAAACCCTACCTCCAAATTAATATCCCCCAAATGCCTTTTTTATGCTTATTATAGTCTCCTTCTCCTCTCTTCTCATTCTCCATCGCTCCACTCTCTCTTTCCCAAAACGACTTCTCACAAAGGCCAACAAGTTTCCACCGGATACAATGCCGATCGTAGCTGAGTACGCCAAGTCGAATCGATCGTCCTGCAAGTCCTGCTCCAAGACGATTGCTTCCAAAGCCCTTAGGCTTGGGTTGATTACCAAAGGGCCTGGAGGGGTTGATATGACCAGGTGGCATCATTTCGATTGCTTTCCCACTCATTCCGAGCCCATTGCTTCCGTTGATGATATCCAAGGATTAGCTTCTTTAGAGGTTTGGGTTTTTCTCACCTTCTTCGCTTTCATTTTGGGGATTTTTGAGAAAATCAATTTTATTTTGCATAGTCGATTATATGGGAATGGTCTCAAGTTACTAATTTTTCTGATATTTGTGTCGATGCATGGTCACAGAAAGATGATCAGGACGCTTTGGAGAAACTGGTGAAACAATCTGGGGAGTCTGCTAAACAAGTAAGATCTATGGAAGTAACTTAGTCTACTTCAGTTTCGTTTGCTTGCTCATATACATGTAGAATATAGGCTAAAATGAGCTTTTTTAAGCAGCTTGATAGGAAGGAGGAAGAAAAGAAACATCATGCATTAGATGAAGTAAGTGGGAAGAAGGTTAAGGAGACGAAAGACTCTTCTGCTTCTTCCGATGTTGTTGCTGAGTATGCGAAATCAGGCAGATCAGCTTGCAAGAAGTGCTCTCACCCGATTGCTTCCAATACCCTTAGGGTTGGGTTGATGGGCAAGGGACCTGGAGGGGTTGATATGGCCAGATGGCATCATCTTGATTGTTTTCCTACTGATTCTGAGACCATTGCGTCTGTTGATGATATCAAAGGATTCACGGCTTTACAGGTAATGGTTTTCTCATCATCTTATCTGACATTTGGGGATTTTGAACAATTGTTTTAGAAAATATACCGAGGAGTTGTCTAAGACTTGTACTTATATCTGTAGTATGTGTTTATGGTCACAGAAAGATGATCAGGACGCTTTGGCTAAATTGGTGGAGCAATGTGGCAATCCTACAAAAGAAGTAAGATTTGGAAATTTTTTTAGTCTGGCTCTGTTTCATTTTCCCATCTAGATGTAGAATGTAGGCTAAAATGACTTCTTTAAGCAGGTTGATAAGAAGGATGCAGAGTTTAAATGTCCTGCATCAGATGAAGTGAGTGGGAAGAAGATTAAGGAGACAAAAGGTCCTTCTGCTTCTCCGAATGTTGTTGCTGAGTATGCCAAGTCTAGCAGATCGGCATGTAAGAAGTGTTCTCAGCCGATTGCTTCGAAAACCCTTAGGGTAGGGTTGATCGGCAAGGGACCTGGCGGGGTCGAGATGGCCCGATGGCATCATTTCGATTGTTTTCCTACTGCTTTGGAGTCGATTGCTTCTGTTGATGATATCAAAGGATTTTCCGTTTTAGAGGTTAGGGTTTTCTCACCATCTTAGCTTACATTTGAGGATTTTGAACAATTGTTACAAATTGCTTAAGAAAAAACCATTAATCCGTTTTCGATTACTGAGGAGTGGTGTAAACTCTCTGACTTCGTTCTTAGACTTGTACTTATATCTGTTGTTTGTCTTAATGCATGTGTTTATGGTCACAGAAAGATGATCAGGACGCTTTAGCTAAATTGGTGGAACAATGTGGCGAGTCTACAAAAGAAGTAAGATTTGAAAGTTACTTAGTCTACTTCTGTTTCATTTGCTTACCTGTATATAGAATGTAGAGTAAATGACTTTTACTTAACTGCTTTGTACTGCTTAAAACAAAGTAGGTTCATGAGAAGGAAATAGAGATTAAACATCCTGCATCAGATGAAATGAGTGGGAAGAAGATTAAAGAGACAAAAGGTTCTTCTGCTTCTTCGAAAGTTATTGCTGAGTATGCAAAATCGGGCAGATCATCATGCAAGAAGTGCTCTCAGACGATTGCTGCAAAGGAACTGAGATTGGGACTGGTGACCAGAGACTCCAGGGGATTTGATATGACAAAATGGTATCACTTGGGTTGCTTTCCCATTGAATCAGATCCAGTTGAGTCTGTAGAAGACATTGGTGGCTTTTCATCGCTGCAGGTTAGTCTGTATTATAGATTAGGAATTTCTAGTTCAGGGGCAAGAGCTTAAGGAAAATTGCAATTGCATATGCTCTTTGGTAACTACGATCATAAAATGAAACAGATGATTCTCAAATACCAATGGCATGACATGTTGAATAAACACCCAAACGCATAAGTATCCTTATTCGTGCTAACACATCTTTGACATTTGTTTCATTTGTTTTAATAAACAGAATGGTGATCAGGATGCATTAAAAAAATTGGTCCAGCAATGCCAGAATAAGACTTCGGTAGATTTTTTAACAATTTATTATTATTAATTTTTTTGTTTACTACACTCGAATATTTTTAGGCCTCTCTAAACTAACATCTTAATTTATTTGTTGGCGGGATCGCAGAAGATGGATGACGATGATGCAGAATCTGGAACTGATAACCTCCTAACAGAGGAGACAGACAAAAGAAAACTTTCTCAGGTTATTAGATAGCACCAAATATATATTTTAATATAATTTTGTAAAAATGGAATTTTCACTAACCTGTAATTTGTTGTTTCTTATAAAGGTTGGGGACATGGTGGAAGAAGATGAACTGCAAGCTAAACAGGCCACAAAAAAATCTAAGGTACATAAGCAACGAGATGTACTGATACCTGCTAATGGTAGCAAGTCTCTTCCTTATGTAGAATTGTCCTAGCTGTTTTCAAAGTATTGTGTTATGCAGATGAACATTACTGAATCAACTTCTCAGGTCGAAGTGGAAACAGAAATCTCTCTTTCAGCTTCTGATGTGAAGGACAAGTACAGGGTAAGCTTTTTTTACTTTCTATCAGGTTAACTTTGTGTATTTCCTGGGTTACCTTTATTTTATTCTTTGAAAGTTTACAGCTTTGGCATGTCTTCATTTTTCTAATTTTTATGTCTCTGGCTGCTTATATCCTTGTTTTCAGGATGCTAGTCTATTACCAAAATGGAAAGCTTTCGAGACAGTAATATTCCTTGAGCGGGTCAGTTATCATCTTCAGATACGATGTTGCTTCTCAAATATATGGTTATGTGTAATGTGTTAACAGTAGATACTTTTGCTGCATCTTAACAGGATGATGGTCTTAGTGATTCAGAGAAAATAGCTGCATTTGATTTTGATGGATGCCTTGCAAAAACATCTGTGAAAGTGTAAGAAGCTATTTTACACTGAATTTTTTGTTATTCTTCTCTATTTCCCACCTGTTCCAGTGGCCATATATGTTTAGATTTTTCCAAAAAGTCAATATGAACCTATCACAGAGGACATTTAGTAAATTTGGACGTCCCAGTTGTTGTTTATCTTTTGTATGATAATTTTGTTATGCATGAACCTCTTAATATATCGTTTTTTTTTCTTTTTTTTACCTTCTCTCAGAACAGGGGCAGATGCATGGTCCCTTATGTATCCTTCCATTCCTGAGAAACTACAAAGTCTGTATAGTCAAGGCTATAAGCTGGTAGCTTATTTTTTGCTAAACTCCATCCAAGTCATGTTTCCAGTTATCTCAATATGTATAGAGAATCTAATTTTAAATGTTCATCAGGTCATTTTCACAAATGAATCTAACATTGATCGATGGAAGAACAAAAGACAAGTTGCTGTGGATTCGAAAATTGGACGTCTCAACAGTTTTATCAAGCGTGTTGAGGTCCCCATCCAGGTTAACTGCACTTTAGTTTTCCTAATTAAGAACGCTATTTTATTTACTGAAGGAAAACTGCTTCAACATCTTGAATAATTAAAAGAAACTTTGATGCATACCAAAAGCCCTATTTTGAAGTGAATTTATGTGGCTTCATGATTTGCTGTGGCTTACAGATATATATAATTAATGGTAATGATACTGTCTTGCAAGTTCTTATTAGCTAGTAATTGAGCTTTCAAAGTTTCAAAATTGTCAGTTTCCTGACACGTTGCTGATATTCTGAAAATTATAAATGGATTCATTCTGGAAACAGGTGTTCATAGCCTGTGGAGTTGGTAGTTCTGGTGGTAACGATGACCTTTACCGCAAACCCAAGGCTGGAATGTGGCAGCTCATGAAGAAGCATTTTAACTCTGGAATTGCCATTGATATGGATAAGTTAGTTTTCTCCCAACCTGATCTTAAAACTTCAATAGCTGGAAGAGCACTGCACAGCATTTGTCCACCCTTTCTTATTGAACTTTATTCATATGTGTTCTCACTAGGATTTTAGTTTGGTTTGATACTGACTTCTGTGCCCATCTCAGATCCTTCTACGTCGGAGATGCAGCCGGAAGAAAGGGTGATCATAGCGATGCAGACATAAAATTTGCACAGGTATTTATTCCAAACATCTGTTGCTCATCAGACACATTTGTCAAAACCCATATCTTTCTTAATGTCACCTAAGATACTTTGCACTTCCTGATAGACAAACTACTTTCTTTGGTTACAGGCGAGTGGATTGAAGTTTTACACCCCGGAGGAGTACTTCCTTTCTTGAAGTAAATCAGTAGGGACTTGGCTCTATAAGTCTTGTGTGCATTATGTTTGCAACTTGTTTTGTCGAAACTAATGTTTTTTTGGGATCAAACTATCGGTATGTATTTGGTTTAACACTTTCTATAAATAACTTCCTTTTAAGCATCAACTTATCGGCGTTATGGAGCTTACTAGAAAATCTAAGTTGAACAAGGGGAATTGCAGAAGCAACAACAAAAATCATTGACAACCAAAAAAGGTTCAGTTTCCAAAAAAAATTCAATTTCCGACTCATTTACGTACATGAGGACTGGAAGTTCTTGAATCATTTCTCCTGATGCTACTAACATTCGTCAAATATTCACTCTTTTAACAATCAAAACTGACAGGACCTGAGTCACTCTTGTTGGCCAATATCGCCTTCCAAAATGGCATGTCTTGTCAGAACAATCTCTTTGACAAGGTTTCTGTAAACAAAGGGCCTAACAGCAGCACGGAGAAATAGCTCTGGTGGGATCCTACTCTTCTTTATCTTCTTCATCCACCTTCCATACCCTACTGTCTTCCATTCTTCAGGCTTCACTTTTGCCTTCTTACCTCTCATTTCTAAATCATCTCCTGGAAATGCAGTCGCTCTTTTTTCTCTTTCCTCCATTGCCTTTAGATGTTTATCATACAACTTACCTGAGACCGCCATACTCATCTCCGCAAGCTTCTCCATCCTCTCTGCGTTGGTTGCTGCTTTATTGAATTCCTCTTCCCAATATCTCTCATCCTCTTCCGGATCTAACTCCTCTATTTCACCTTCCAAACTGTCTTCTTCCACATCTCCTTCCACATTTACAACCATATCATCATCATCATCATCTTCTTCTCTTTCCTCATCACCATCACCATCATCATTGTCACCTTCATCTTCAATCCATTCAGAAAATTCAGCCTTCTCTGAGTTTCCACTGTTGCTCATCTCATCCTCAACTTCATCTGGAGCATCACACCCTAGCTCCATCTCCTCCAGCTTAGCTTTCCATTCTTTAGTATACGGATGCAACAGCTCAATCGGGTGGTTTCCTAACAAAAACCTCAACACCTTCGACTTCTTTTCATCGCTCGACTTCTCATAAGCATTCACCACATCATCCACAAAAGCTGTCTGTCTCACCTTCAACATCTTACACAACCCTCCATAATAAGTACTCAACTCCACTCTACCTTCATCATCCTCCACTTCAAACGCGAATCCAGATTCTGTCAATGGGTTCAAATAAGGAATAATCGAGTTAAAGAAATCTTCTTGAGGCTCAAACCTACACTGAAACACAGGCTTCTTCACATACACAATATCCGGTCTAAACCAAGCCGCACATTGACATATCAAAGACCTCGTCTTATTCCCCAATCTCCCCATCAAATTCCACTTATCCAACCTCTGCTTCTTCTCCGCTTCCACCACCACTTCACTAACCAATGTCCACTGCTCCCAAGGCAACTCACTCAACCTCCACTTCGGATGCCGAACAAAAACCCAAAAATACTTCAGACCAACACTCGAATCCAACTCTTTAATCCTCTTTTGAAACGCCATATTCATCTCATGCTGCTCAATCTTCTCAAACTCTTCGTGATTCTCCACTTCACCAATCATAGTAACACACTCATCAGAGATAGTACCACGAATTGGATCACCAACCACAACACCACGCCACGAGTAAGGTCCAAACTCACCGTACTTAAACCAATCATAAGGATGACGCAATCTCGGATCATCCTTATCCATAAACCTAACCATCCTATCGTAACCTAGCCCAATCATCTCAAGCTCCTCCTCCGTAAACTTATCCGGATGACTACTCAGAATCTTGCTCCTACTCTTCTCAGGATTATTATACAATCGATAAAACAGAGATTCCGCTAACTTCTTCGACTTCTCACGAGCATTTCTCTTCACCTGCCTTCTCATATCTGCATCTCCTTCAACCCTCCCACCTGATGAACCTCCAGGCTTCTTCTTGCTCCGACCCGCCATAGCTCGAACATCTCGCCGGAACCTACCATCATTTCTGACCAAAAGCTCGAAGCTTTGGATCCTAACCGGTAAAACAGAGACAATCCTCCGTGAAACAGAGCTAGGTGGAGATTTACTGAAGGAGAAAGGGGAAAGAGAGAAGCTAGGGCTCAGGGTTTTAGAAAAGGATAAATCTTGACCCAACATTTTCACTAAGGAAGCAACCAAAGAGATCATTTCAGATACATATAAGCAGAATGATACGGCGTCGTTTTTGCGTTAAGACCCGACAAAACTAAAAATTTCTGTCTTTTTTCTTTTTCGGAATTGCGATGGCGAAGAGGATCCATCTGACGGAACTTGGCTGCTTCGCATGTGAGGAACTGAGTGAGTTCGGTGCGGGTAAAGAAGGGTGGCTAGTTAACAATCCGAATCTGAATTGTGCTCTTGATTCGCACTCGTTAGCCCTAGCGAATCGGTTTCTTATTCTGATTGTTAATTGGGGTGATCCTGATGCGCCTCGTGTTAAGATCAGACCTGATCTGTCTCCCATTGAAGCCGAATCGATTACGGCGATTGAATGGTTAGTGTTTGATGATGTGAGAGTCGTTGTTGCTGGGACTTCTTGTGGGTACCTCTTGGTTTACTCTGTTGCTGGCGATCTGATTCATAAACAGGTGAAAAGTCCGAAACTCATTGGTCCCATTGCTTAGTTAGGTTGTGGAAACATCGTTTTATGTCTCAAAGAACAGTGGTACTGCTTAGGTTGAGTACTTAAGAGAACTTTAGTTCACTCTTTTAAGTGATCTTAGGAATAATTTTACTTAGTTTGTATGTAATTTACAGTTGGTGCATCCAAGCCGTATATTGAAACTAAGAGTTCGAGGAACTAAGAAAGATTTGATGCAAGAGACATCCTCTGAGGAGATTTGCATTGTATTGCCTGGTATTATTGCCCGCTTTGATGGCTCCAACATTCAGGTGAATATTGTTGTTTAATTCTCTCTTGTGGCCTAGTTTACGAGGTTTTGCTAATGTTCTGATGTTTCCATGTTTGTTTTGTATTTGTAATTGTAGAGTATGCTTCAGAAATGGTTTCAAGAAAGAAATAATAATTTTTGGGACCAGAAGAATAGAAAGGATGATCAAGAAGATTCTGGTAGTTTGTATCAGCGACTACCGTATCAGATATGGAATGTGAACAAGAATGGTGTGTGCGTTGATGCTACTGTAACTGGCGTAATGCCTCCTCCGCTACTCGAAGTTCAGGTGATTACTGATGTCTATTTAATTGCTTCATACTAGGAAAATAAGAGAAATTCTCTTTAGTTTCTTAAGCATAATCTTGGTTAATGTTATGCTGTTAGGAAAAAGGAATACTGAGACTTTTCTCAAGTAATACCGGTTTATAAATCTCGCTGATTTTATTCTTTGACAGTCAAGTCAACGTTATTATTGTGCAGTGACCATTGGAGAGGATGCTGTAATCTCGGCTTACAGGTTGGTAACAGCTTCAGTGATGTTTTTCATATGTTACTTTCATGGTGCTCTTCTGTTGATAAAAGAAACGTTTTGTTGATTCGAGTTACTATGTTATGCTTCTTTGAAAGGCTCTCAGAAGATAGAGGTAGATCACTTGTTGGAGCGATTCTATCCAAAGTTGTGCCTGCAGCTGCTTCCACCATAGCTTCTTTTTCTAAACTGATCTGGAGAAGTAAGGATCAATCACCTAAGCGAAAGCCAGAAGCTAAGACTCAGTCATTTGCTCAAGGTAGATTTCATGCGCCTCTATTCACTTCACAAGAATAAATCCACTTTTTGAGCATACATATATGGCTTATCCTTGATCAAATGTTGGTGCAGCATCATCCTTGACATGTATCAAGGACTACCCAAGGAAAGGCGAGAAGCTCACGTTATCCCCGAGTGGGACATTAGCTGCAATAACAGATTCTCTTGGTCGAATTCTTCTGCTAGACACTCAAGCTCTCGTGGTTGTCCGACTATGGAAGGTTTGTCTTAACACATCCGTAATACTTCTTTGCTTAACTTTCCACTCTATGTTCACTGAAAACCGAACTTTCTTTTGTTAGGGTTATCGTGATGCTAGCTGCGTGTTCATGGAGATGTTAGCTAAAAAGGATAAAGGAAAATCTGTAATTCACACAGAACCGGTAAAAAGCGATTACTGTCTATGCTTAGCCATTCACGCACCACGCAAAGGCATCATCGAGGTAACAACAATGTCTTTTTCTCTATAAAACTATCTTTGTTTTGACTGTATGTGTGATTCACCATGCATCCAATTGAACCCAGGTGTGGCAAATGAGAACCGGACCGCGTCTTCTAACGATTCAGTGCGCAAAAGGTAGCAAGTTGTTGCAACCAGCCTACAGGTTTGGATCAAAT
This sequence comes from Odontarrhena argentea, assembly GCA_900406245.1. Taxonomy (NCBI): domain Eukaryota; kingdom Viridiplantae; phylum Streptophyta; class Magnoliopsida; order Brassicales; family Brassicaceae; genus Odontarrhena; species Odontarrhena argentea. Next base: position 4,640 of record OVAF01002556.1, on the reverse strand, counting down.
TCTTCATCTTCGCCTTACATACCTCTTGAAGTCTTCTTACTCAATGGAGATTCCGGCCAAGTCTCTATGCTCAACCGATCTCTATCTTAAAATATCTCTTAACTTTACCAGCCTTCTCCATATTTATTTTCACAAACCTTTTTGTGCATAGCTAAGCAATACTCTAACTGATTTATAGAGTAAGTGATGTTCTCTAATCAAGAAGAACCACTTTGCAGCCTGATACATATTACATAATCTATAGTTTTGTTTTTCTTTTCCCTTTCATGATTGAATCTGATCATATCTGATTGTAACTAGATACTGACTATTGCTTTGCTTCAAAGGTTTCAACAAAAAGTTTTACTTGATATATGCTACGTTTTGCGATTGATTTCTGAGAAAGCATAACCTCCCTAAAGACTGAGATAAACAATTAAATGGTAGATAGAGAAAAATAATCAAATGTTATATACTTTATTCAAATGGATGCCTCTTAATTAAAGAAATAATATAAACTAAGCGGTAGAATCATCTTAAATTCTTAATCAAATATATTTGTTTTTTCTTGGGATTGCTTCTTCTAAATAAAATTCGTTTGATTACCTGACAGCGACTAAAAAAGCTCACTCTTCTTACGACCATGTCTTCCTACCTTCCTCCGCTCATCACCGTTTTCTTCCTCCTCCTCCACTCTCTTTCCACCGTCGCCGATCATCATCTAATCAAACCCCATCTCAAACCTCCTCCTTTCTCTCCTCTCTTCTTCTCTTCCCAGACCCAAAACGTCACATCATCCCCAACTCGCTACTTTGAAGTAAAAAAGCCTCCTTTTTCAACAGCTCAACAACCACCCTCCTGCTCTCACCGGGTTCTCCACCATGACTTCGCCTACACTTACGCTAAACCACCGGTTCTCGCCAATTACACACTCCCTTCTCACTGCCCATCTCAGCAATTCTCCAAAATCGTCCTCGAATTCAAATCCACTTGCCAAGGAAGACAATTCGACCGGATCTTTGGTGTTTGGCTTGACGGAGTCGAGCTTCTCCGGAGCTGTACCGCCGAGCCTAGAGCAAACGGGATTGTTTGGTCGGTGGAGAAAGATGTGACTAAGTATCATTCTCTTCTCGTCAAGAACCAGACTCAGATTCTCTCTGTTTATCTTGGTAATCTTGTGGACAAGACCTATACTGGTGTTTACCATGTTGATGTCATCTTCCATTATTATCCTCTCCAAGGAGATGATTCTTCTTTGTTATCATCTGGTTATAGCTCTCCTCAAGCTGATTTGATCTTGCCCATTTCGAGAAACCTTCCTTTAAAAGATGGCTTGTGGTTTGAGATTGTGAAATCGAGTGAGTATACGTATAAGGAGATCNAGGAGATTGAGATTCCTAGGAATGTGTATAGAGCTGTTCTTGAGGTTTATGTTTCTTTTCATGAGAATGATGAGTTTTGGTATGGGAATCTTCCTAATGACTTTGTTACTGCTAATAATCTTAGTGCTCCTGGTAATGGACCTTTTAGAGAAGTCGTGGTTAGTCTTGATGGCGCAATTGCTGGTGCGGTTTGGCCTTTTCCTGTTGTGTTCACCGGTGGGATCAATCCTTTGTTATGGAGACCGATTACGGCTATTGGCTCGTTTGATTTGCCGAGTTATGATATCGAGATTACCCCGTTTTTGGGAGGGTTGTTAGATGGGAAGAGCCATAAGTTGGGGTTTAGTGTGACTAATGCGTTGAATGTTTGGTATATCGATGCAAATTTGCATCTGTGGTTGGATCAGGAGATGGAGGTTGTGGAAGGGAAGGTGTTGGAGATTAGGAAAAGCTCCCTGAAGATGAGCGCTGTCTCGGAATTCAAGGGGTTGAATGGAAACTTCACGACGGAAGCAAAGAGGTCAGTAACTTCGATCGGGTTGGTTAAATCCTCTCATGGGGAGATCATAACCACTGCCAATCAAGAATTTAGCTATATAAACAAAATGGTTTTGGGTAAAGATGGGAACATGCAGATAATAGATCAGTTAATTCAAGCTGATGACCATATTCATGCCAAGAGAGGCTCGAGAGAAATCTACACAGCGAAATCAATTAAGAGCTTTCCCTTTTACCTCGACTCTGACTCTTTGAAAAAACCGAATCACACATCTCTGGAGGTTGCAAATGTCTCAATGGCATTCAACGAGGAAAGATCACAGAGTGACAACGGGTTGATGAGAACATTCAAGAGCAAGCTTGAGAACAAGCAAGAAGGGCAAGGGGTTATGGTAGTGAAGAATAACTTAGTGACCAGTGGATATGGAGGCACACAACAAGTGTATAAATATGATGGAAGTGACCAGTGTTACTTCAGGAACATCAGTAGCTTCAACTACACCATTCAATATGACAAAGTCGAAACAGTTTGCAAGAGGAAAACACTTAAGCTGCCACCACGGCTCGAGCATCAGTTCAGAAAAACCTTGCTGGCGTAATATATGAGACCAAAGACAGAGACCTCACTCTTACAGTGAATGAAAGTGGAGAAAGAAACAGTGCCTCCAATGTTTGTTCTGTGTTGTTCCAGATTTGTTGTAACTTGTAACTGTCTTCCTTCTGGTCATCTGTTATGACTTGTGTTCAAATTGTACGTTTTTTTAGCAATAAATAAAAACCGATTGGTTTGAATTCTTCTCACAGTGATTATGCAAGACACTGAGGGGGGTGGCAAGTGTTAAACACAGTGGTTAACTGGTTAGGACCATAAACCGATTAAAGTGCCAATTTTTCATTGTGGTATACCGAACAAGAGAATGTAAGATTTATTTTGGGGTCATATATGTTTTAATTAATGTGTTAGGGTCATTATATAATTAGTCAAATCTTAAGTGATCTCTTTAGAATAAATTAAAAGACTATGGGGGCATAAGTGTTATGAAAACTTTATGTGTGGATACATTTAGTAATTTATAATTTGATAATGGGCCAAATTATAAATTATTCTATATATAAATAGAGGGGTTATGGTCCCCATGGCAACCCTAATCAGAAAATACAGAATCTCTCTGCATCCCATCAACGGAGACCTATAGCTGTTCTGGGTTCGTCATGGAAGAGCCATAACCAAACCAAAAGCTTAGGCTTTTCATAATCCAAACTCAAACCTAAGCATGGATTTCATCAGGTACGCTTCCGCTTCAGTTCTTATTATTCAGAAACTGACATGAGTTTATGATTTGGGAAATCATATGTGTTTAACAATTGGTATCAGAGCACCATGTTCAGTTTCTGTTTGATAATCAAGTTTATCAGGTTTTTTATTTTAAATTCGGACTTAATTATTAGGGAAAAATTTCAGATTGTTGAATCTGATTTTTTCATAAGGTTTAGGTTTTAGAATAAGTATTTTGGAATCTGTGGTTTAGGTTTTGGAATTTGACCTGGAAATTATGCATAGTTAGATCTAGTTTTGGTAAAATTCGGATCATATTAAGTATTTAGTTTCTGATAAAATCTGAATCCAAAATAATGCTCATATAGTTCTGTTTCTGAAAATAATTTCGGAATTTTTGGAGCATATTTGGTTTAGATTCAGAATAAAGTCGCAAGGTTATTGCTCATAAGGTTATTATTTTCGAATCTGAGGTGTAAAATTTCGAAAATTTGAGCAAAATTTCAGATTTGGATTCAGCCATGGCGGCTGGGTAAAGGTTGAAGATGTTAAGATCATGAAACGCACTGTTTCATTTATTAAGGTTTTGATTATGGGCTTCCGTTTCTTAAAGTGTCTCTTATGGGCTTGTGCCCTTTATAAGGATTCCTTCTTCGACCATTGTGCCACTTAAGAATTCTTGCACACACTGCCCAAAACATTAATTTATATGTCTGAGCAAGAATAATTAAAGTTCAAAATCAATAAATAATTTTGATTGTTCAAGTTTAATATTTGAAGTGGATTAGTTGATGCAAGATGTTGCCAAAGTAACCTCTCTTGTGGATATTTTTCCATGAATAATATTAAATGTTATACGTATATATATTCATGCGAATATTAAATCGACCCAAAGGTAGGTTTATATTTGGCCGGATAATATACATATCTGTGATAATAAACTCGTGACGATTATTTGGATTAAACCATGAGAACGATAAATCGGTTTAAAGAAAGGTTTACCGTTTGTCAGGTTTTATTGTCAGTGTTTGATTATTACAACAAGAGTACCGCTGGCAGTTAATGTTACTGTCCAAAGACTTGATATTAATGTTGCCCTAGGTATCTTGAGATGGGTTGTACAATCGTTAATAATTTATTATTGATTTTATTCGGTTAAGTAATGAGTTACAAATCAAGAAAATTCTCTCTATTCTAGTGAGTTTGCTATAGTATCTGAAACTTTATGTTAAGTTTTAAGGTGTTTGGATCTTGATCTTGCATGAGGATTGACTAACTTTCTTCTCCTACGGACTTTAACATTGTTAAGTTTAAGGAAATTCTCGAGAACAAAGATGGTTCATATCGCATTGATGTAATGATCATTATGAATACCATTCTAGAAACCTTTAGAGGTACTAAGGAAATCAATGATCTAAAACAGTTCCTTGCTAAGAAGTTTATTGTGCTTTGTAAGAAACAATAAGGTGGAACAAGCGTGTTTTTGCATTGCTTTAGTACGATAA
>OVAF01002554.1:4334-15333 GCA_900406245.1 Odontarrhena argentea | reverse complement strand
CTTGGTACTAGAGGAGCTTGAACGACTTGGCTAAGTGGTTCGATGTCCTCATCACTCTCGGTGATGTAAAGAAGAGAATGTGAAATCTTACATAACACAATAGCATACGAATGACGAAGAGATGGAATGTGACTTTGGCACGCACAAAAATTAGGTAATATATTATATTAAACATATATTTTTGGATAATTTAAGTAATTTCTGATAACATTTTTCTATCAAAATTTAAATAAACTCTTACAAAACTACAACACAAATAGCTTACAACATAAAATTACAAAATTGCATTCCATTTATGGAATTGGGACCCATAAAGAGAGAAGTGATTACACGTTTAGAGATAATGGCATAATGCAACCAGAATAATTATCAAAAAAGGTCATGAAGTACACAAGGATTCTATGCAGGTTGCGGAAGGCAAGACATGATTTTGTTTTCAGAGTAATTGACCATACAACTTCATAAGTAGGGTTGTTAATATGGGTAACCCAAACCCATTTAGACCCACCCCAATTAAACCCAAACCCATATATACCCATACCCATATAAACCCATTTACTTTGTGTACCTATTAGGGTTAACCCATTTAAATCCATTTACCATAACACTTACCCATTTAAGCCCATATAATTAACATATGTGATTTTATCATAAATCATATTTTTGGATAATAAATCTATGACTAAAATTTTATATTGGACTTGTTTTGGTATATAAAATGTAATTATTAAATCTCATTTGATGAATATTTAGTATTTGACTTTTTTAATTTTTTAAATTATAAAATTAAAAATTAAAAATTTAAAATTATCCATTGACGAAATAAAATTTAAAACTATTAAAATATTTAATTACTAAAATAATACGTCAAAATTTTTTTTACTAAAAAAAATGTAAAAAATTAAAATATTTTTTTCCGCAAATATACGGAATCAAGTTTTTTTCGCAAAATTGAGTTTTTCTGCAGGAAACACAAAAAACACAGGAAAATTCTATTTTCCCGCCAAAACCGTAAAATCTCATTTTTCGGTCAAAATCGCGAAATTCCGTTTTCCTACGAAAATCCTCAAATTCCGTTTTCCTGCCAAAACCGCAAAATTCCGTTTTCCCGCCAAAACCGTAAAATTTCGTTTTCTCGCCAAAACCGTAAAATTCCGTTTCCCGCCAAAACCGTAAAATTTCTTTTTCCCGCCAAAACCGTAAAATTTCGTTTTCCCACCAAAACCGTAAAATTCCGTTTTCCCGCCAAAACCGTAAAATTCCGTTTTCCCGCCAAAACCGTAAAATTCTGTTTTCCCGCCAAAACCGTAAAATTCCGTTCTCCCGCCAAAACCGTAAAATTCCGTTTTCCCGCCAAAACCGCAAAATTTCGTTTTCCCGCCAAAACCGCAAAATGAAAATGAAAAAATCGGAATATATGAAAGCCCATTATTGTATAGTACTTATCAACAAAAGATTATATTTTCTTTGTTACTAATCTTTTGGGGCAACAGAAAAGACTTAAAATCATGCGATTTATATAAAGGAGAAGAATATCATGATCCTCTTTGGTTCTGATAAAAAAAATAAATAAATGGGTCTAAATGGGTACCCAGCTAATTTATTTGTAAACCCGTTTAATAAATGGGTTTAATTGGGTATACCCATTTAAAACCCGCGAATTTTATCTCATAAATGGATCTAAATGGGCTCTACTGTACCCATTTAGACCCGCGAAAAAAAAACCCATATTAACAACCCTACTAATAAGCCATGGACCAAATTAAAAGACTACGGGAGATGCAACAGAGTGGTTAAAAAGACCATGTGAGATCAAATCAATGGAACCTCCACAAGGTCGGTTGAAGTGTTATAATGATAGAACATGGCCAAAAGAAGGAAATTAGAGTAGCATTGGATGGATCTTTTGAGATAACAAGAGAGGAGTCGTGTGCATGATAGTTCGAGCAATCACTAGACTAAGGACTGTGATAGTAACGGAGGCATAAGCAATGAGATGGGCAATTGTTTACCATAACAAGGTTTGGTTATGAAAGAGTGATCGTCTAGCCTTACGCGAAGGATCTAATTGATGATATGGAAGAAACACATCATGAATGGTCCTAACGACACCCGAGGTTTGCTATTACGAATTAAGGAGTATAAAGTGATGGCTCACTCGTAGAAATGGTTGTATATATACTATATAATGCCAAGTTGGATAAAACAATGTGTGTAGATGGTAATAGACCATCTTTGTACTGAATTTGGTTACTAAATATATAGTTGTTGTTGATCCCAAAAAGAAAAACTGTAGAGAAAACAAAGAACTTCACAATGTTTTGTTAATCACATAGGTAAACCATATCTAAACTGGAAATTAAATTTATAATTCAAAACAAGGAGATTGAGTTTATAAATTACTCAAAACAAAACATTTCACAATGTTTTGTTAAATATGTTCATAGTTAATTTGCTTTTGAATTCTAAGAAGGCCTTGTTATTTGTTTTTGTTTCGGGGTGCAAATTGCCTTTGAAATTTGTTATGAAATTAATTGCAACCTTCTTCATCTTCTCAATCTGCTCAAGCCTTTTAAGCACCACCTCTTTTAGCGCTGTTACTTCTGTCTCGACCCGTGACAGACAACCGGAATACGCCACTAAATGATGACGAGGACTCTTCTCCATGGTCCGTATGCACTCGCCCTGGTTTTCCAGAGAACTCCTTAGATCTTGCAGCTCCTCCGTCATAGCTTCATCCCACCACTTGAAAAGATGGAACCGACCATCCTGAAAGAAGAATACATAAAACAAACATTGATCAATGCACAAAATGCTAAATAAGAAAAACAACAAATTTTATTCAAATCACCTTGTGATTCCTGCACCCATAGAAGACTCAGCCAGGGTTCGATTCTGTCGTGGAAGTTAGGGTAACAGCAGGCAAACCACAAGAACATCTCTCCAGAATACCAAATTTCCCAGGTCTGGACATTCTTTACTCAACCGAGCTGAAAACATCATACTCACTACTCGGAGTGGCTCGGCTGCTCGATGGCTGGGTGTAGCCGTAATCATGACCCATTGCTCTGAAACAATACAAACAACATTAGAATCTTGGTTTGAGAAGAGAGAACCTTGAACACAAAAGATTGGGAAGAGATAGAGAAGATAAAGTGACACAAATTACTTTCGGTGGCGGAGACAAGTGGACGGCGGCGGCGAGGGGAGAAGGCTAACGTCGGCGAGGAGAGAGGCCAACGTTTTAGAGAGAGGCAGATCTAGGTTTTCTATCCTTCAGAATCCCTTTTATAGGGGTGCACTTTTTTAGGTTAAAGTAGACTTTTTTAGGTTAACTCCTCAATCATGTGATTATATTTGAACTTGTGTTCTTTTAGCTACTAGCTCAACTCCTAAATCTCTCTTTCTCCTTATCCTAATTATAATTCTCAATATGAATCATGAGGATACACTTTTTAAAAAAGGTAGACTTAAGTTTCTAACTAACTCCTTGTGATCCAACTCATTCAGACATCTCGTAATTTTTGCAGACTTCTAGGAAAGTTAGTTAGTATTTGGATTTGTGAGGATACTGTTTTTTCCCCTCATTCATTAGAGTTTGAATTTTTCCTGATGTCTATATTGGCTTGAGATTGTTTTGCCAACTTGTGTTTGAGGAGTACTAGGTGGTCCCCGCACTAAAGCGCTAATATAATTATTTTAGAAATCATTATCACAAAACCAAATACGATAAATTTATTTATGTTACTAATTCATATTCAATATAACAACATATCATATGTTTGGAATAAGAAATATGATATAGTCTATCAATTTAGGTACCCAAAACAAAAATTAATGTAACACTTCAATTCAAATAAAACCAATATAAATCCCTAAAATATAAATACAAAAACCAAAATTGTAAGGAAATAATTTTAATTACATAGACTACCAATTTTTATTATCGCTGAATTTTATTGAAACTAAAAGCTTACATAATTCTCAGAGCTTTTTGACAAAAAAAAAAAAACAAAAATAAACTTTACTCAAAGCTTTAATCACTCGACTATATAATTCTGATTCATATCATGACACTTAACGTACCAACTGCACCCAAAGCTTTAATCTACTTGCCAAGACCAAATACCGCATAATCTTATATACCAAATATCACTACCTACAATGAATAAGAAAGACCAAATATTGTACAAATCTTACTTGTTGTTGTATTTGGTTCGTGCACATCCAAGCTTGAGAAAAACCGAAGGAGACATACAAAAAAATATTTACCTTAGTATGGGTAGCCTGTCAAAGATTTTGGGCAAGAGATTTTGGTTTACGTAAAAATTTGAATATAAAGATTTCAATATAGGATTTTCAAAATAGTTCGGGCTTTTGTAAACAATAAGAGTTTTGAAAGTAGTCTGGACTGTTGTAAACAATAAAATAGAGTAAGGTTAATTTCTTGAGTTTTTTATGTAAATTGATTGTAGAGAAATCAAAGCAGGGTTGTGATGACATGAAATAATAACCAATCAAATTAAAAAAAATATCATTAAAAAAATGCTAGATTGAATTCCTTAGAGATCGGCAAACAATAAAAATTTTAAAAGTAGTTCAGGCTTTTGTAAACAATAATATATAGTTGCTTTGCCTGAGTTTTTTCCGTAAATGGATCGTAGAGAAATTAAAACGGGATTTTGATGACATGAAATAATAACCAATCAAATTAAAAGAATATCATAACAAAAAAGGAAAACAATGCTAAAATCTCTCAAAGATCGCCACGTAAGACAATGTGTCTCACAATTATACATAAAGATAGAGATCTCGCATACGCTTTTGGGAAAAAAAATTAAAAATATTCTTTAAACAGAATTGGTAAGATTGCAAAAAATCTTTGATTCAATTGATTTCGGAACAAAGGAATTTCTTTTAACTAACATTCCAAAAAAAACATAGTTGTTAAGATTTTCTCTAATATTCTACTGAATTAATTCGAAAAAATCTAAAAGGAAACTTACGTGTTTTAGAAAAAAATTAAAAATATTCTTTAAACAGAATGGTTTAGATTGCAAAAAAAATCTTTGATTTAATTGAGTTCGGAATTAAGGAATTTTCTTAACTAAACATTCCAAACAAAGTAGTTGTTAAGATTATCTCTAATCAATAATATTTTATCGAATTAATGCGAAAAAATCTAAAAAGAATTTTTAAGGTGATTAAAATTAATTTCAATGACTATTTAAATAAATAAAAAATATCTCAACAATAATTTATTTGTTGTGAGCGTGACACATTAGGACCACATCAATACATTTTAATAATTATTATTATACATTCTAAACAATCATAAGCATATGCACATTATTTCTAGTTTTTTTTTAATAATTAAAAGCATTTAGATGTAACTACAAAATACATAATAAACACAGTTGCATCTAGATACAAAAGTAAAATGCAAAAAAACAAAGAAAATTGTATTTAGATGCTGAATTTTGAAGGTTACACTCAAACCTTGAACTGTGCATTGGTCATGAGTTTTTATAATTACAAGAAAGAAATAAACTGTTGAGAGCACACTCATTGGGGGTTTGACCATTAAGTTGGAAAAACTAGGGAAAACGCAGCGTATCGGGTAAAGGCCCGAGATAGTTTAATGCACTTTATTAATTTTTCCCAAAACAAGATTTTTTTGAAAATCAAAATTCTCCGTGTCGCTTCGCTTCATCTTCTTTCCTTCTTCGTAAACCAAGATTCCCTTGTGTCGTCTTCGTTTCTTGTTCTCCAATGGATACTCGCGTGAAGCAAGAGATTCTCGAAACTTGGACACCAACCGTCAAGAAAGGCGTGCCTCAAGAGGTAATCGATCTCAGTAGTAGCAACGAAGAGTCCGGGGTCGGTGGAAACCCTGAAGATTTCGCCGATGTTGAAAGCGCCAATAGAACCGGTGGTGGTTCTACGAAGGTAATAGTTACGATGCATGAGGAGGTAGAGGAAGGGTTTGGCCAGTCGACTCCATCGGAAAAAGCGATTGTGGCGGTTGAGGCGGAGCCGTGTAACGTCGTGCCGCCCATTTCTACTACGCCTTCTTGCAAGCAATTCTGGAAGGCTGGGGATTACGAAGGACCTAATAACAGTGATTGGGAAGTTTCTGCAGGTAATCGCTGATTGATTTTGTTGTTTTGGTTTATGGGAAACAAATTCTTATGTATGGTTTTTTCAGGTGGCTTTGATCATGTAAGAGTTCATCCTAAGTTCTTGCATTCTAATGCAACCAGTCACAAATGGGCTCTTGGAGGTAGCTTCTTTTCTTACTCTTTTAACTAAGTTTTCTTCACTCTATTCGACAATGTTTGTGTTGTTATCTTGCAGCTTTCGCCGAGCTTTTGGACAATGCTCTTGATGAGGTGGGATGTTTTCCTTTTTAAGAAAGATTTTTGTGGAAGGGTTGGTAGTAATTGTTTCTCATTTTGTTTATATTAGGTCATCAATGGAGCTACTTATGTTAATGTAGATGTACTCCCCAACAGGAAAGATGGAAACAGGATGGTCTTGATTGAGGGTATAAACCTTGTTTTTTGTTTCATTTGATTCACCGTTTGATTCTTCTTTACGGAGCATCCTATTCTTTTGAAATGTAGACAATGGGGGTGGGATGACTCCTGAAAAGATGCGACATTGCATGTCTCTTGGATACTCTGCCAAGAGCAAACTTGCAAACACCATTGGACAGTGTAATAATTCTTCTTTCTGCTAGATATGAATCACATATATGCACCAAGTCCATTTTATTTATGTGCGTTTTACAGATGGCAATGGATTCAAGACTAGTACAATGAGACTCGGAGCTGATGTGATTGTTTTTTCACGTTGCTCTGGAGAAGATGGAAAGAGGTTTGTTATCTGTTACCGCACTGTCATTCTCTTCAGCTATCATGTCTTGGATTATATGTCTGATGAAAGATGATCACAGCTCTCTGTACTTGATGTTGGTTTTAGTTTTACACAGAGCATTGGGCTGCTATCATATACGTTTCTGACAAGCACGGGAAAAGAGGACATTGTTGTACCCATGGTAATCCACCTTAATTTAACTGTATAGTATATTTAGGGGGAAAACTTCACTGTTTTTCCTTTGGTTTATTCAGCTCAGATAATGGTGGTAATAGATAGCCACTAATTCATTGCGCACAACACTTGATATTAGTAAACTGTGTAACTATTTTCCAGACCATCCTTAACGTTCGATATAGTATTTATTATTTGCCATTTAAGGAAACGTCAAGCAGAACTTTGTCTGCTCCGCTTTCTCTTTTCAGAGAAGAAGCATATTCTGCCGATAATCCTAATAGTAATCTTAGCTTGGTTTGGATTGATCTCAGGATTCTTGATTTATTTGTGCTTTACAGTTTTTATATAATTAGGCATCAAACTCCTTGAACCTATGCCTGCTATTGAGTTGATTGTTCTCCACATATCTCTGATGCAATTGCAGTAGCTTCATATCCATAACATACATTTTCAAGTTAGTAGGCTTTTGTAGCCAGGGTATCTCTACTAATCTTCTTCTGGTGATTTTTTAATTGAAAGCTTGACTATGAAAGAAGAGGTCCTGAATGGCGTCAAATAGTACGGTCTTCAATTAGTGATTGGGATAGAAACGTGGAAACAGTAGTTCAGTGGTCGCCATTCCGTACTGAAGAAGATCTTCTTTCCCAGGTAAAACTCTTTCATTAGTTCCAGGAGAGCTTTCATTACGAAGGAGAAGCTTGTATATTAACAAAGGAGTCAGTTGTAGTGATTCGTGAGTATATCTTGTTGCTAAGTTTTATTTGAATAGTGTTCTCTATCATTTAATGTAGTTTCTCAAACATAACTACCTATTTACTAATATTTTTTAGATAATCTCCATTAATCTGTGCTCTGGCTGTTGTAGTTTAATCTAATGAAGGATCATGGCACAAGAATAATCATATATAACCTCTGGGAAAATGATGAAGGAATGCTGGAACTCGATTTTGAGACTGATGCAGAAGTACGTAATTTTAATGCTGATATACATAGATTATGTTCTGCAGTGATGCAGAAGCTTCTATATCCAAGTAATTGATATTTTGTTTGTTCCAGGATATTCAGCTTAGAGGGGTCAATCGGGATGAGAAAAATATCAGTATGGCTTCTCAATACCCTAACTCTAAACACTTCCTGACATACAAGCACTCACTCAGGGTATAAATATTATTTCCTTTTTTTGTTAGTTGTGGTTGTTTTCTAAGATAGTTTTGGTTCATTCTCCTGCTACAAATCACGTATCCTTAAAAGATTGAAATAGAAGTATCTGATGGTGGAATGAACTCAAAATCTTGATTTTAAATGATTATGAGTCCTGTTAAATGGTTGCTGCATGTCCTTTTCTTCTAAGAAATTGATTTGTTACCTATCGGCTTGTTTCCAGAGTTACGTTTCTATTCTCTACCTAAGAATTCCACCTGAGTTTCGTATCATTCTCCGAGGAAGAGATGTTGAGCATCACAACATTGTGAATGACATGATGAAGACAGACCAAATTACTTATCGGCCAAAAGATGGTGCTGATGGATTAGCTAAGTACCGAAATGTATGTTTTAGTTGTACTAAGGCTTCTACTTTTGTCTGATGAACTCAAGCAGCTTCTAGATATAACTGAAATTTGGTGTTGTGCTACATTTATAACAGTTATCTGCTGTTGTAACCATTGGATTTGTGAAGGATGCCAAAAGTCATGTTGATGTTCAAGGCTTCAATGTTTACCACAAAAATCGTCTTATTAAGGTTTTACTATCTGTTTCCATTGCCTTCATGAATATACAGTCAACATTAGCCTTTATAATATTTTTGCTTGTTTTGTCAGCCATTTTGGAGGATATGGAATGCAGCAGGAAGTGATGGTCGTGGGGTCATAGGTATCTGTTGTACCTAGAATGTCTAATATCTGATTAGTCCTTTAACATTAAGTGTAACGCTAGTTTATTCTGATAATAAGGTGTCTTGGAAGCTAATTTTGTCGAGCCTGCTCATGATAAGCAAGGGTTTGAGCGTACAACTGTTTTATCTAGACTTGAGGCACGGCTTGTTCAAATGCAGAAGTCTTATTGGTCTGAATCTCTTGTGTGTTTTTAATTTCTATTTCTGAAGATTTTGTACTTCATTGGCTTAATGTGTTTGTTCTGCTTCGATACAGGAGATCCAATTGTCACAAAATTGGATATGCGTCTAGGCAAAGCAAAAAGTCTGTAAGGGAATCTGAAGACAGAGGTACAATATCTTTTACTGCTCTTAACATCGGAAATTTAACTTGTGCTGAAAAACTCTTGTTAAATGTTTCCCACGTAGAATCATCACCTGAATATGATCCCAAAGGATCTGTCTCAACAAGGAAAAGAACTGCAGCTTCGACTCCAACTGCAGCTTCAGAGGAGCTTTACTCAAGAGCAAATGTAAATCGAGGAGTAAAAAGACCTGCCAAAGATTCTAAAGGGGGTGGTTGTGTATCATTGGAGAAAGGTGGTACACTTGAAAACACGTCTTCCAAATCTAACAAACGAGCAAAGCCTCAAGGAGCTCGTGCTGTAGGTGTAATCGAGAGTGATGATGATTATGATGATGATTCTCCTCCTGGAGGAAGTGACACTGCGCCTCCTGAAAAGGTCATTGCTCAATTGTTTCATCATAAAAGGCTTTTCCTCAGTAAAAGGGATTTGAGAACATAAGTCTTTTTTTTTTGTTTCTTCTCTCAGAGCTCTGAACTACCCAAGTACCGTTCTGGTTCCCGTACCCTCAGTGAAATTGAACGAGAGAATGAAGAGTTAAGAGAAAGGTATTTTAACTTACATACAATGATAGTGTACCGATATGACTAAAGCTTCTCGCTTGTGAACATTCGAAGCTGTTATTTTCCTTTCTCAGGCTCAATAAAAAAGAAGATTTTCTCCTTTTATTGCAAGAGGAGCTGCAACGTGAGAAAGTGCTTCGCAAAAAACTTGAAGCTGAGGTAACTTCTACTTTCTGACATCTGCAAGTTTGCATGCAAATATTAAAACAACTGTCCCTGACTTTGTCTTCTGATTTGAAGGTTCAAGCAACAAAGGACAAGGTAGAAGAAATGGAGAAAGAACAAGAGAGTTTAATCGATATTTTCTCTGAGGACAGAGACAAACGTGACAAGGAGGAAGAAAATCTCAAAAATAAACTAGAGGTTCTCATGCGTTCAAACTACCTTTCTATAAACATTGTCTCAGATTCAGCAAGGGAATGAGTTGACTTTGTGGTTGCAGGATGCGTTGAACACAATTCAAGAGTTGTTGAATGGAAAAGCACGAGGCAGGTAATTGAGAAGTTAGATGCAGTAAGATAGTCTGGAGAGTCTTCTTACCTTGTTGACTCATTAGGTTATTAGATTTAACATCTACGTTTTTGTTAGTGACTCGGTGAGTTCTTACCCCGAGAGCACATCAGTTAGAAGAGAAGCAGGATATTGTTGTAGGGTGAGGTTATTGGTTTTGGTGTTTGAAATGGATGGATTTGGTTCTCACTGTTTTGAACCTCCAAAGATGCCATTTCTCCTCTTCAATGATCGGATTTTACAATATACGTATGATTAGTGGCCGTCTAATTCTTGGGGACATGACAACATGATAGTCAAGTCTTGGCCCAAATAAAGCCCATTTAGGGTTTCTTGTATATATAGTCAAGTCTTAATTGTCGAAAGAAGGAGAAAGCCTAAGTCAAGGGTTTCGTTTCTTTTGTTCCGTTGGTATAAACTAAACTAGAGCAGCTGTTCTCATCAACCATGTCCACACGTGAACCAGAGTCTTCAAAATCAGTAAGAGAATACTCTGACCCCATCGTAGTTGATCTACTTATCAATATATTCTCGAGACTCCCAGCAAAGTCTATAGGTAGGTTTCGTTGCGTATCAAAGTTGTGGAGATCCATACTTGTACGTTCTGATTTCACCGAGTTGTTTCTTACCAAG
>OVAF01002553.1:3048-15338 GCA_900406245.1 Odontarrhena argentea | reverse complement strand
TTTAGGAACGATAGCATAATTATTTAAATATATACTTTTATACCCGCGTGTTAACGCAGGTCCTAATCTAGTATTATATAAACTAATATAAGTAATCTTTTGATAATTAGAATTGCTTTATACTCAACCTTCTTTTATTTGTTGGACAAAGAGAAAAATACTTAATCCTTAATTACTCAACCTAGCGTATAAATGAAATCATTATGTCACAAAGAAGATTGCTTGCATATCATAAATCTTTGAGGTGACTATTGGATCAAGATAACTTGCATGTATATTTAGCTAGAACCACAAGGAAATAACTAGTTTTTTGTACGATTATTTTAATCACAAAACGATTAGAAATGGTTATTTTAGATATTACCGATTTTTTTTTTTTTTGACAACAACATAAAAATAATCTAAAACGATTGAAAAAAACCAAAATATGAGAACATTCGTTAAAAATTTTACCACCCGACCAAACTTAATTGAATTCTATCAGTTTCTGATCAAAAGTAAATTCGATGTTCTCCAAACAAAATTAAACTCACTAGAAAAAGAAAAAAGAAAAAAACTAGATCTTGATCTCTTAAATGAATACCGTGTCAATCTTTAACCAACTTCTACTAATAATCATAAGAAAAATAACTAACTTGACCAAAAAGGTGTAAAACTCTTAATAGTCAAAGATTAACTCAAACAGAAAACCATGAATACTTCTTTACCACATATACAGAGAACATAAAAGAATCTTACTTACATCACTATCAACCTCCATTAGAAAGAATTACAAAAACCAATACTTTAACAACATTTTTAAATAATAATAATAAAAAAAGAGAACTTTAATTCCTTTTCTCTTTAAAAAGGGGAGATAAAGATTTGTCATATTATAACTAAATATAATTTGTATGCATGTGTAATACTATTGACCAAGACCATAACAAAGAAAGAAGCACTCTCGAAACGACCTCGTCTTGTTCAATTTAGTCTGCTGCTTGACACGGCACTCGTTAATATTATTTATTTACTTAAACCAAACTCGGTCACGTAGACTTCGTCACAGCCCAATTGTATATTCGAACCTCAACGATTTAAATTCGACTGTCATCTCTAAAAGACTGTCACTTTTTTTATCACTCATCTCAAATTTATCTCTCTTCTCTTGTCCAGGTTTTTCAACAACCAAAATTGTATTTTATCTCTTCAACCCTCAAGATCTTTTGCACGAACTACCTCGAAAGTTTCATTTATTTTCTCTTGACCAAAGCTTTTTGTTTGGACAAAACAGAGGATCTTTAGTGTGCTCTGTTTCTTGGTTCCTTTGAAGTTATGCTCAAGATCTTAGCTGAAATTCTTGCTTTTTATCATCATTTCTTGTTTCTTTTGCTTATCTACGGTGGTTCTGTAAGAGAAGTACTCTGACTTTTGTCTGAAAAGTTTCATGTTGGTGAGCTTTTTGATATTTTTTCTGATTTAGAAGGTAAGTCCAATTGTGGTTTAAGCTTTTCTTTGTGATCGTGCTTTTTAAGAATCTTTCTTAATTAGAACCTCTTCTGTTTATGGAAACTTGCAGATTTTAGAAACTTGTTTGTATTAGATGGGAATTGATATCACTGAAGGGAATAACTTCAAGGTTAGTTTCTATCAAATTCTCTTATTATGATTGAATTTTGTGTTATTTTTTGTTATTTTTGACATGTTTGTGTTGTTCATGTCTTCAGATGCACTCCACTATGTGCATAGAGTTGAAGAAGTTAGTTGATAGAATCATGAGAATCTTTCCTGATATAGAAGATGCTAGACCTGGATGCTCAGGGATACAGACTCTGTGTTTGCTTAGTAAAGCTCTGGATAACGCTAAGCGCCTTCTTCAGTATTGCAGTGATTCTAGCAAACTCTACATGGTTTGTGTTACGTTTTTCGATAGTAACATCCGCTTTCATACATTTTCTTCAGTTGATTTTGGTATTAATACTTAGTTGTTGCTTTGGTTATCAGGCAGTAACAGGAGAAGCTATACTCAAAAGAGGTTGTAAAGAGAAGAAATCGTTAGAGCAATGTTTAACCGACATTCGAAGTATAGTACCTACTGTTTTGGCTATCAGGGTTTGTACTAAACTATGCTTTCGATTCCGTTTTAGGATTTACGTAGTAGTACGGGGTTATTTATACAAGTGTTGTTTTGCAGATAACTCAGATAGTCCAAGAGCTTAAGTCAACTATGTTGTCTCTAGATTCATTTGAGGAAGAAGCTGGGAAAGTTTTTAGAGAGTTGATGAGACGGAGCACAACTTCCTCGGTTTCTCCGGATGAGATCAAAGATTTCCATTTCGCTGCGTTGAAGCTCCGCCTCTCAACATCTGAAGCTATTGCGGTGGAGAGGAGATCCTTGAAGTTGCTTTTGGAGAAATTAGGAGAGTGTGAAGTGAACAAGAGACAGATTCTGAAGTATCTTCTCTGTCTCTTGAAAAAGCATGAAAGAATCATTTGTGGAGATCACAAAGAGAGCTCTTTCCCACAGCATCAGTCTGTCAATGATTCTGTTTTTGCTAGTTCTGCGGAAGCCGGGTGTTCCGAGGAACATAATGTTACTCTTCCCGAGCAGTTTAGATGTCCGCTTTCTCATACCGTGATGTATGATCCTGTCATCATTTCCTCGGGCCATACGTTCGAGAGGATGTGGATTCATAAGTGGTTTGATGAAGGTAATGACTCATGTCCTAAATCCAAGAGGAGACTAGATGATTTCACTATGAAGCCGAATGTTCCGATGAAGATACAGATATCAAAATGGTGCGCGAAGCACGGTCTTGATGTTCAAGATCCTGCAATGAAGCACATAAAGGATTTGCCCAACATTGACTACTCTGTCTCCATTGCTAGTTTTGGAAGTTCTCTGTGTGATATCCCAGATCTCAGCTGCTTTTCGATGTCGGATTTAAACTCGAGCTTTTCCTCCATGGATTCTCCATCTTACTCTAAGGTGTCAAAGAGTACTTACTTCACGCGAATGCAAACGATAGAGTCTGAACCAGGCACCAGTACTGCAGATTCTAGTTTCACCGAGGTGGAGATAGAGCCGCTAGGTGGACTTTCTAGCCTTCCATGGGATGAACAGAGTAAGCTTATCGAAGATGTGTTGAGTCAGTTTCAGCGCAACACTCAGGCTTTTCGGTCTATCTCACCGACTAAATTTCTTGAGCCACTTATCACATATTTGAAGAATGCTCTCGAAAGAAATGGTGTTGTTGCGGGAGACATAATTAAAGTTGGATTGGATTTGTTATCGGCTTTTCTCAGCATAAATAGGAGGGCTGTAGAATCTTTGGAAGAAGATGTTTTCAAAATGTTCCCGGTCTTTCTTGATTCCGAGGTAGTAGCTGAAGACGCTCTGAACATACTCGAGATTATCTCTACCCACCCGCACAGTCTCTCCAAGATAACTTCATCAGGCTGCCTCTCTTCCCTTATGAAAACCGCCGAGTCTGGACCAGAACTTCTCCAAGAACAAGCTATGATCACACTCAAGAACCTGTCCTCAAGCAATGACATTTGTCTGGAAATGGTATCTCTCGATTTCGCACAGAAGCTCACATATTTATTGCAAATAAACCTTTTCAGCAAACAGTCTATCATCATTCTGAAAAACCTCTGCAACACTGCTAAAGGCCGGGTTTGTATAACCGAAACCCCTGGTTGTTTAGCTTCCATAGCTGACTTACTCGAATCAGATGTTCCCATGGAGCAAGAGACTGCAATATCCATCCTTCTTCAGCTCTGTGTGGAGAAGATGGAGTATTGCTATCTCGTAGTGAGAGAAGGAACTGGTATTTACTCATCTCTCCTCTTGATCTCCAAGAATGGATCCGAGGAAGCGAAGGTAGGTGCATCAGAATTGCTTAGAGCTCTCGAAGAAGTAGACTTAGAAGAAGAAGAACAACAAGAAGTATCCTTCAAACCAGAACAAGAAGCAATTGCTCCAACTACTCAAGAGGTTGTTGTTACTGTTACTTCNCTGCTAAAGGCCGGGTTTGTATAACCGAAACCCCTGGTTGTTTAGCTTCCATAGCTGAATTACTCGAATCAGATGTTCCCACGGAGCAAGAGATTGCAATATCCATCCTTCTTCAGCTCTGTGTGGAGAAGATGGAGTATTGCTATCTCGTAGTGAGAGAAGGAACTGACATTTACTCATCTCTTCTCTTGATCTCCAAAAATGGATCCGAGGAAGCGAAGGTAGGTGCATCAGAATTGCTTAGAGCTCTCGAAGAAGTAGACTTAGAAGAAGAACAACAACAGCAAGAATCCTTCAAACCAGAACAAGAAGCAATTGCTCCAACTACTCAAGAGGTTGTTGTTACTTCGCAAGCTGTTACTTTAGTTACTCAACAGGAACTTATAGTAGCAACACCATCTCCAAAGAAGTCTGGTCTTTTCGGATTCAATTTCTCCACTCTCAAGAAGAAGAAAAGTAGATAAAGGGATAAGTTTTGTAAGGCTATTTTTTAACTTAGCTTTTTTTTTGAGAAGTTTTAAACTTCTTGTATTTCTCTGCTTGTTGACTTAGTTTTGTATATGTTGATTTTATAAATTAATGTTAAGTGCAGCTGTAATATGATAGGGAAAGAGTTGTAATTGTAGCTGTTTCCAATTGTAAATCATTAAATAATAAAAATGATTATATTTTGAAGATATGATATAGTGTATGCTACAATGTACAATAAGGAATTGTTATGACCACAAGAATAAATATATTATTATCTCTCTATATTTGTATGAAGATGTATAGTAGTAGATGGAAAGATCTTTGGATTGGTTTCCTCCTCCTCTTTCTGGTTCAAATTTCAGATAACATAAAGATAAATGGATAAGGTTTTTTTTCTAAATGAGCCTTATCCCTAATTGTTTTACTTGTGGCTGAAGAAATCGGAAACGGAATCGGTTCTCAAGCTGTTGTAAATACATTGTGAGTGAGTTTCCCAGCTTGAAGATGTTTGATCTCTCTGCAGAAAAGAAAAAAAGNCCTCTTTCTGGTTCAAATTTCAGATAACATAAAGATAAATGGATAAGGTTTTTTTTCTCAATGAGCCTTATCCCTAATTGTTTTACTTGTGGCTGAAGAAATCGGAAACAGAATCGGTTCTCAAGCTGTTGTAAAGACATTGTGAGTGAGTTTCCCAGCTTGAAGATGTTTGATCTCTCTGCAGAAAAGAAATAAAAAAGAATTAGATTACGTCACAGACAAGTAACAAGAGTTTTGGAATAATGTAAGAGAAAGATTGTTTACAATGCTGAGAGGTGTGGTTTGGTTTGAGTTTATGACTGAGTAATCTAGAGATCCTTGCTGATGTAATGGAAAAGACCGTAAATCAGCCATCATTGACTGCTTCGAGACATCTTCTAGATCTGTGAAGTAAGCCTGAAATTATGAAAAAAACAGTCAATAAAATGCGATAAAAAACTCGGATAGTTGTTTGGATTGAAGCAGATTGTTACCTGTTTTGCGGATAATTCACTGAGATGAAACTCAAGTTCTGGATTTATGACAGAGAGTTTCATGGATAAGAACTCGACTTGTTGTTGCAAAGATTGGACATAGTTGATGATCTCATCAAGCATACCGGCTTTTCCAGTAACTTTGTTGCATCCTGGAACGATATCTTGAAGACATTTCATCTTCTTGCTTATCTTTTCTCTTCTTGCCTGTCAAATTCACTCATATCTCAGATAAAAGTGGGAACTATAGACAGTAATTTCTCTGATGTCTCTGTTACTTACTCTTTCTGCTAAGCTATGTCTGTCGGTGGCTTCACCTCGTCGAGCTCTTACATGAATGTAATCTGGTTTCTGAATCTCTGAAGATGTCTCTGTGTTGCTCATGTTTGATTTTCCTTTTGATTCTGTTTCATCCTCTGCTTTGATCTTCTTCTTCTCTCTCTTTTCTGTCTTACCCTAAAACAAAAAGTTGAATAAAAACAATCAAAACCTATGGCTTAAACAGAATCCAAACTCCGAAAAATCGGTACTTTCTTGAGATACAAACCTCTGGTTTTCGCTTGCTCCGCAAGGCATTGACTCTGTTCTCTTCATTGTTCTTTACTTGCTCCATTTGGAAACTACTTGTTCTGGAAATGCAGCCATCAATAGTATCGTAATCCGGTCCAAACTCGGGAAAATGTCTAAAACTCTGCAACTCATCATTGTTGTTTCCCAAATAACTCTCAACTCTTTTAAGCTCTTCTCTCCCATCTGAGCCAAGTACCTGAAGAAACTCAGGTGAAAACATTTGTTGCTGTTGTAGCCATTTTAGTCTATCAAGTACAGACAAGTCCATGAAGAGAAGAAAGGGTAAAACTCAAAGCTCTTATCTTTTCTCTTTTGTGTGGGTTAAAGCAAAGAGAGAGAGGTTTAAGTTGTTATATGTGTGTGTAGGAGAAAATAATGTATATGATATGATTATTCTTAGGTTTAAATAGAAAGCAACATTGACCCACACACATGAGATTCGAAATCTAGTGAGAGAGTGACAAAATTGATAAAAGTGGAGGTTGGGGACAAAGATGGTGAGATTGAAAGAAAATTTGTGGGGTCTAAATGACATAACCTACCATGTGGTCATGTCCTTATGAACATGAAGATGAGTGAGTCTCTTAAGTTAGTCATTTTTGTGTCTTTCTTTGGTTTTTTTTTTCTTTTTCTTTTTCCTATCTCTTTTGCCCTTTCAAGTTTTTGAGAGGATCTTTCATTTTGCCAACCAAAAATACCGACTAAGTAAACTTAAGAATTGAATGTAATTTTGTGAATATCAAAATTCGTATCAAAACAGTCTCTTTGTCTAAGCATATAACACTAGACCAGANAGGTGATTGGATACCCAAAAGGCTTTAAGCTCACCTAAATGCTTTGCCAATCGAAGCATAAGTAAACTTAAGAATTGAATGTAATTTTGTGAATATCAAAATTCGTATCAAAACAGTCTCTTTGTCTAAGCATATAACACTAGACCAGAACTTGTAATATAAAGGTTTGTGCTATTGCTGATATTCTCGATCAAGTACATCTAATTACTATTTTGGTTATATAAAAAATATCCCGCATAAGGCAAGGATGAATCACCTACTATCATATAAATATTGTGATTTGAGATTTCTTAACTTTTATTTTCAGTTTTGAGGTTGCCTCATAATGATTCATTCATCACATCACAAGATAATTACGCTAAAAGGTTGAATCACATAATTAGAGGTAAAAAAAAGTTATTCATAAACTCGAATTATTGATTTTGTGGTTAGACTCTAAATAATTGTACCAATTCACCAAATTTTTGTTTGTTTAAAGAAGATTACGTGGACATAAAGAGTGTTTCTTAAGCTGAAGGTAGAGAAATGTGGGGAATATGAAATTATGAATCTTAACTTACAAATGAATAGAAACAATGGTTTGAATCATGATCGGTTTTGGTGAGTGATATCATTTTCATGTCTTGTTGTGAAACTATACGTGATCATTGTGACGTATTATTACTACCATCCATCAATCTATGTTATTATCCTACTTCATAAATAAGAAAGATCATTAACTACCAATATTGGTCTTTTATATATATATCTTGCATTTTTAATTAGGGATGTCAAGCGGGCTACATGCCCGCGGGCTTCGCCCGTTTAAGGGTCTAGCGGGGCGGGTCTGGACATCTCTTCGAAAGCCCGCAAAATGGCGGGTCTCGCGGGCAAGACCGTCACGGGCGGCGGGCTGAGGCGGGGCAGACCGCGGCGGGCTTGCGGGCGGCGGGCTTACCCGCGAAGAAGATAACTTTCTAGTTTACTTTTGTTCGTGTATCAGTCTTTGTGGTTCCTTGTTTTGAGGTTCATTCGTATATGTATCTACTCTTGTACTTGTCTTAGTTAATATACAAAAACAAACAAACAAAAAAAATATTGGAGGAGGACAAGAAGGGCTTTCACGTGATGCTTTGGGAGTTTTACGATCGTCATTTCCTAACTACTTAGTAACTTTCTTATACTTGAATACTTGACTAACTTATTGTCCACAATAAGACCTCTCTTCAATTTAAAACCACTTTGTTTTCTCTGTTTTTCCTTGATTACAATTGTAAAGTTCTTGGAGAAGTACGATTTACAATTTGATAAAGGTTAAGAATCAATTTCTCCTTTTACAATTTGATAAAGGTTAAGAATCAATTACTCCTGCAAGAGATGCATAGAATCGGTAGGGACAAATAGTTCATGGTGACAAAGAGTTCATATTTTGAGATCAGCTTTACAGTGAAAGTATATTGTTATGCAGTACCATGACTTTGTTTAATAACCTGGCCAGCGGCAATTCTTTTCCTCAAACTCTTTTCTTATTCATCATTTCATACCACGTAAGTTATACTATTTTTTTCTTTTAGAAAGCTACGATGGACTCAAACAATCCATATTACTCTTGAAATAGTTCAATAATCATATTAGTTAGGAAGAGCCCGCGGTTTTTTGTCCGTTAAGAATGCCCGCGGGCCGCCCGTTAGGACCGCCGGGCAAAGCGGGGCGGGCATGGACATGGCCATGGAACCCGCGGTCCTAGCGGGCGTGCCCGCGGCGGTCTTGAAATGAGTGCGGGCGGCGGCGGGGCGGGTCAAATGGGCGCGGGCATGCCCGTTTGACAACCCTATTTTTAATCTTAAGGTGGAGAATATAGCATGAAGTGCTACTTTTACTTGTTGATCATTAATTAGTTATATATATATATATATATATGTAAACATTGTTATTTTAAGTTGATAAGATAATCACACTAATAATTATTACCCAAGAAAATATATCTGAGAAAGAGCATCTCAATGAATATATTTAATTAAAACATTATTGTAACCGAATTAACAAAAATTCAAAACTGATAGGGACAGAAAAAATAAGAGATCTAAAGAAGAAAATGGGTTTGAAGATAAGTGATAGGATGGTAGGCGACACAGTTGCTTTTGATCTAAGTGTTTGGTCCCAATGTTTTTTTTTTTTATATATATATATATAATTATGTTGTTAACATTATCTATACTGAGTGAGATCATTCGAGACAAGCAAAACTATATTTTGGAAAATTCTTCAGGATATATATTATTAAACAATCATTTGTGTGAAGTGGTTTTATTTTCATTTATGCATGATAGTATTTTTTTGGCGATCCAATTCGGCTAAATCATGAATTTCATCATGCACAAATTATGAAAATTGAAAGGTAAAAAAAAAAAAATATATATATATATATAGTGTCAACTAAAAGTTATACTTGTTTTAAGATGAATTTTGCCATCAACATTTTCAGTTTTTTATTTTGTTTGGAAAAGAATATAATAATAATAATAATAATAATAATAATAATAATAATAATAATAATAATAATAAGTTATCAGTAAACATGTTTTATTTAGAATTTGATTAAAAAGAATCTAGTTTTTAAGTGGTTTTGATTTTGATTTAAATTGATTTAATATATTTTATAGTCAATTAGATTATCTTTAGAAAATAGTCAGCCCACCTCCTGTGGATTACAATGAAAATATGGGATCTATATAAAACAACACAGTGATGAAGATATATCTTTTTAAGCAAAGTAATGTTTAAAAATAAGAAAAAAATTTCAACTACAATCAACTTCATCTACTCTTCACAAATTTTCAAATAATTTTTTTTTAAAAAAATTTACAACATAATTTTAAGGATTTTGGTTTTTGTTACAATTATTTAATCTATAGTTTGATAATTTCACTTATTTTTAACATGTCATTTCTCTTCTTTTTTTTCTTGAACAATTTTTTTTTTTTTTTTTTTGAACGGCCATGTCATTTCTCTTCTAAGTTAGTTGGAAGAATGCTAGTAGCACTCTTAAAAATTCTCAAGATTTAACTAACTTTTTCACTTGCAAAATAAAGTTTAACATCTTTTTTTGTGTTGAACTTAGATCTTCAGTTCTGGGTGGAGTCTCCAATTACTAATGAGGTAACTACTTTTTCCCCTAGCTACCTGATTACCCCACGCATTTTTAGTTGGAAGTGTTTTCTAAACATTGTGTATTTGCATTTGGGGTTGTCAATGTATATGATTTCTGCAACAATGAATTTCAGTTGACTTAGAATGAAATACTAGATTAAGCTTAATCGATAATGAGAATAAGAAATTTGAGGCAGTGAACCACCTCAGATAAATCCTAGAGGAACAAAATACAACTGAACCGGCCGGTTTATCTGATTATTAACCGCAAATGCAAATACTCTATCTCAACAAGCGGTTTCGACTTGTCTGGCTCAGGCCTCGCCACAATTCTCTTACAACTTCACACATTTACTCGGTGCTCTCCTTAAGATTCTTCTGCATCTTTTAGCTCTCAATTCTGAAAATAATTGTTTCTCTCTCTTCCTCTTCGTGATTCTTAAAGTTACTCTCGCTGTGAATCCATCAATGTCTGCTACTTGTGCTGTAACACCGTCTCTTAGAACAGAGTTATTCACCTCATCATCTAAAAGATCAATCTTTCGTCGACCCAGTAAGAATTCAACATCACATTCCATCAAATTTCATTACATTAAGCTTATAAGTTTAACACTTTTTTGTTTAATCTTGCAATGAAGGAAGCAAATGTGAAATTAGCAGAAGAGATTTTGCAATTAGAGGTGGGATTGTTGCTTCTGGAGTTTCAGTCATGGGTCCTTCTCAATCTGCTCAAGGTGGAATAAAGCTTAAACTTTTGAATTGTTACTTAAAGAAATGTGCTTTGTTGTGTTAAGTGAATTGGGTGGTTGTTTAGGTAGTGAGAGGTTAGCTTTTAAGCGAGAAGGCTATAACTTTTGGAATTGGAGAGGTCACAAGATTCATTACGTTGTTCAAGGAGAAGGCTTACCTCTTGTTCTTATTCATGGTTTTGGTGCTTCTGTCTTTCATTGGAGGTACCCTTTTGATTTGGGAACATCTCTTAGAAGTTTATAGCATGATTCACTGGCTTAAAGGTTGGGGATATTTTTGTAGGTATAATATTCCTGAATTGGCTAAGAAGTACAAGGTGTATGCTTTGGACTTACTCGGTTTCGGTTGGAGTGATAAAGCTCTTATAGAGTATGATGCTATGGTTTGGACTGATCAAGTTATTGATTTTATGAAAGAGGTAGTGAAAGAGCCGGCTGTTGTGGTTGGAAACAGGTAGGTAAAAGGAATGTATGTCTACTTCGAAGCTATTTTTGTTGGTTCTTAAGGAAATGTAAAACAAAGTTTTCGACTTTTTGAACAGCCTTGGAGGATTCACGGCATTGACAGTTGCGGTTGGATCACCTGAGCAAGTCACGGGAGTTGCGCTTTTAAACTCTGCAGGACAGTTTGCGTCTGAGGGTAGAAAGCAAGAGGAAGTTGAGGAGAGTGTGTTAACCAAGTTTATAGTTAAGCCGCTTAAAGAGATTTTCCAACGCGTGGTTCTCGGGTTCTTGTTCTGGCAAGCCAAGCAGCCTTCTCGAATCGAATCTGTCTTAAAGAGTGTAATGTCTTACTCACTTTTGTTAGATTTTCTTCTTCATCAAAAGTTTGTTACTCTGCACTTAATGTCGTAGTGTCAAAATGCAGGTGTACATAAACACAGCTAATGTCGATGACTACCTCGTCGAGTCCATTTCAAAACCGGCAACAGACCCAAATGCTGGAGAAGTATACTACAGGTACTACAAACACCACAAGGAGCTTCTCTATTTTGATACATAAAGTGACTTTTTCTAACTTTCGTTTGTTTGTTAATTTTTCGTATAGATTGATGACAAGGTTCTTAACGAACCAGAGTAGATACACCCTAGATAGTGTTCTAAGTAAGATGACTTGTCCGCTTCTATTAGTTTGGGGCGATCTTGACCCGTGGGTTGGTCCAGCTAAAGCCGAGAAGATAAAAGCATTCTACTCAAACTCATCGCTCGTGCATTTACAAGCAGGGCATTGTCCTCATGACGAAGTACCGGAAGCTGTAAACGTAGCTCTGTTAGATTGGTTGTCCAATGAAGTTTCAAAGCCTTCATCATCAGCCAAAGTCATGGAGACTTAAAAGACTGTTTTTGTGAAGGAAGTATATAGTTGTAAATACATTGTTGTTACTCATTACAATCGCTGCTTCTGGGGTTATATTATAGCAGAGAAAATGATCAAGATTCAAAAATTTAGAGCAAAAATTGGATCAAAGTTCGATGCAAGTAGTATTCAGTGAGTTACTTATCTTTGAAGCAGGTTCTGTTAAAGACCTTAGAGAATGGAGTAATAGACACAACATACAAAAAAAAA
>OVAF01002552.1:0-15348 GCA_900406245.1 Odontarrhena argentea | reverse complement strand
AAAAGTTTATGACCAGAATTATGGAGACAAAAAGTCTGGGGCATAACACCTTTAGTGACTATAGTAGGGGGCAATCTAGATAGTCAACCCGTGATATTTCGATAGACAAATATTAACAATAATTTTTGGTCTGCGTGATAGTAACATATAGGCATTAAAAACTGTTAAAAGGTAACAAAAAACGTGGGTAATTATTACTATTGGATGATTTCATCTTATAGATAAAACGTTATAAATCGTGGTGGTTGGTTGTACTGACAAAAAAAAATTACTATATTCTTCCCTCAATACTATAACAACTTAACAAGCTTCGGTAACATAAAGAAATAGTGCTAGTCTGCTAGATAGTAGTTAAGACTCTGCTCAACATAATTAGAATTTGAAAGAGTAGTTTAGTCTAGTTCTCTTTGTTCAATAGTTAAATAGTTTACTATAAATGTCATTTTAGAAGAGTTCTTTATGTAATCATAGTGGTTTCATCTTCTTTTTTTTTTTTAAATAACAAAAATTTATAATTAAAAAGTACTCACAATCTTAATCTCGTAATGTCTAATGAAATAACTTAGATAGAAAAAAAAATACAGAGAATCCACATTCTATCAGTACACTTAATAATAGTATTTCTAATTAAAAATTCCTTTCAATTTTTATTAGCTATGTATTAGTATGAGTTACTTCTCATGTGTAATACAAACAAACCAACAAACGTGATGTTTAGCAAACAAACACATAAGCTACAAAAGTATGGTTACTATTTAGTGATAGTTTTTTAAACAGGTGTCGAAAATGTTAATGACGCAGCAAATGCTATGTGTAACAATACAACAAAAGAGAAGATGATACTAGTATTATACAATAACAAAAGATTTTAGCGAAAAATAGCAACACGACTATATATATATAGATTACATAACACGTATCAAAAATAATTCTGACTAATGATAATTACAACAATTCAAGTATACAAAGGCATAAATAAAATAAAAAATTATAAAAAAAAAAACAGTATTGGTGTAATTGATGACGCAATTGGGACTTTTCAGCTGTCCCGTGAAAACCTGTCGTCGTCTCTTCCATCTCCCAATGAAATTTACTTAAACTACGAGTCCACTTTTTTTATAAGAGTTAATAATATTATTTTTTTTTTGTCGACTATAAGAGTTAATAATATAATACTCCAATTTTAATTTCTTTTAAGAATACATAATTTCCATAAAATAAAATGCAATTTTCAATCATTAAAGACACCAATAATTAATCAAAGTAAACACATTTTCGTGATAACAAGAGTACTACCCTTTATTTATTGTATTTATTGTACTCGTTACAAAATATATCTAGAAAAGGAAACACCATAAATATATATTAAATATATATGTAGATAGAGTATTTATTTTTGAAAATATATATTTTTTTCTATGATTATAATTAATGTTTTGAATTATGAAAAAGGAGCCCTATGAGGAGCACCTTTTCTTCTATTACCAAGTGAAAGAACCATTCCAGGCAAGTAGTTACTTTCTTTCTTCTTCTTCTTCTTCTTATCTTTCTTATTACTTTGCTCCGATTGATCTGAGATTACCGTTATTTCCTCGGTATCATCCTCCATAGTCGATATCTCTCCGAGCTGATCTTGTCCGTCCATTCTCAAACTATCGAGTCTCGAAAATGTGAAATCCGATTCATCGATTCTATAGAGAATGCTTGATAAATCATCTCCTTGATATACTAAGAAATCCACCTACATAACACAAGTTTTGATCCTTAAATATAATTAGGTAGGTAAAATAATTGTGACGATATAATAAGTCAATTTTTTGGCTAATATTGGACATGATAGTTCATAACCTAGGAAAGTGCCCACTTTTGTACCTTCACATGTGTTTAATAAACTTAAACAAATCAAACACATAATCCAAGAGAAATAAAAAAAAAAATATACAAATATAACATGATTATTATAAAAGAATGAAAGAACAAAACAGCTGTTTTCCAAAATAGAAAAATTATATTGTTGAGTAATGATTTCTTTTCTTTTTTTTTCTTTTTACTATCCTGTCATATATATATGGTTAAAAGTTGAAGCAATCATTCTATTCTATTATCATTTTTATATTTTCTATTTTAATAGAATAAAAACAACCAACAAGTGAATCTCAAGAATTAATGGGTCTCACTTTTGTCAATCATGGGTCAACTATGTCAACAATTTATAACTAGATTTCCATGTTTTTTTCAATAGTTATGAAACAAACAAACAAAAAATCTCAAAATTTTAAAGCTCATTTAAAACAAAATTACCTTGCAAGAGAGGGAACAAAAGTGGAATGGTTCTTGGAGGATTCTATCACAAGTGAAGCAAACATTTGAAGAGACCTTAGCTCTTGATTGTGGTCTTTGGTTTATGAATATCACTTTGGCTCCATTAATTGTATATGGCTGCATTATACAAAATTTTCAATCAATAACAAATTTGCAAGAAAAAATGGAAATTGCTTAAGGATTCTCACCTGAATATATGAGCAATCTATCAGCTTCTCAAGATCACTCAGCCGAACGACGTCGTGGTATACGTATCGCCTCACCTGCCAATTTTGATCCTAAAGGGCTTAATTGATAGAATATAAACTAATTGGTGACATTGAAATTGCTTCAAAACTAATGGGGCTAATCAATCATTTTTCCTAGAAAAAAATGAAACCAAATACTAAATAAACCTTCTTAAATCTCATAGGATAATTTTGCACCAATAATGATTTTATGGGGAGTAGTGGAAAATGATTTTTTAGAAAATAGAGTAAAAGTGGTTAATGGAAGTGAAGGAAAAAGAATTTGGTCAAAGCTTTGATGTTCTTTGAAAGCAACAGCTCAAGAGAAGTTGAGCAGAGAAGACAATAAATTTTAAAGGAACCAAGCCAATTTCGAAAAGAGAAAGAATAAATAAAAGATGAGAAAAAGATGCATACTATATATAGAAACAAACCAAATCCAAATAATAGACAATTCAAGTCTGATATTATATACTATCATCATATAAATACATAGTTTGATACATGTGAATCTAGATTTTGTTTTTTATACACTATGAGTTCTTACTTCTCAAGCTCTACTACGAGTCTCAGCACAATTAGAGCTATTGAATTATATATAGTCTAAAGGGTTTTTTTATTTATTGAAGTCTAAAGGGTCAAATACTGAAATTTAGAGGCAAATTTTAAAAGTGAAGTTGGCTAAAAGGGCCTTTGAGAAGATGAATACTATTATTAAGGACAACTTATTTTTTTGGGAGAAGAAAAAGGTAATGATAATGAAAGGTTTGTTAATAGAAAAAGAGTTCCTCATAGTACAATTTCCAAAAGCTTTATAATTTGAATTTAAAAAGAAATCCTGAAAAGATGTTTTTAATTTTATGATTTTTTTTTTTTTTAATGATCGTTCTGCATGTGAATCCAAAGTAACTAAATATATACCACAGAATCCAAGACAAAAGAAAAAACAAAAAAATTACAAAGAAAAAATAAAAAACAAGAGTCTAAAAATATTCGAGAGTATGCTTAAATTTGATAATTACTAACGTGAGTTGAGTATATAAATATAGGTGTAAGTAAATATTTTAGCTACAATCCAAATTTTTCACGAGAGAGAGAATTTTCTTCAATAAATCAATTAATAGGAAACATAGATATATACAAACAGTAAAATACAGTTTGCATATGTTTTTTTTATTTTTTTCAACCACAGTTTGAATATGTTTAAGTAACCAAATTTCATCTCAAGACAACAAAAAACAACAAATCTTTCAAAAATCTAAAACATGGGCATTGAAATCATCACGTAATCAAATCATGGGTCATCCATAATTCACAAATATGATGGAAACCACACACACACACACAAAAAAAAAAAAAGAGAGAGAAATTATCTCAAAATTCATAAAGTGAACTGATTCCTAATTGGGTCATAAACAAATTCTTGAGTTTGTTTAACCAAAAAAAAAAGAAAAAACAAAAATCAAGAACAAGGTTTCTAAGAAGAATATGAAATTCACAAACTGAATTGGTTCCCAATTGATTCACAAAACAAAATCAAGAACTTGCCTTACCAAAAAAATAATAATTAAGAAAAAGATCAATTTCAAGAACAAAGGAAGAATATCCAAATTCACAAACTAAATTGAATCCAAATTGAGTCATAAACAAATTCAAGAACTTGACTAACCAAAAAACAATAATTCAAGAACTTGTTAAACCAAAAAAAAAAAAAAAAAGATCAAACTCAAGAACAAAGGTTATATAGGAAGAACAACATATTCACAAACTGAATTGGATACTAATTGGGTCATAAACAAATTCAAGAACTTGAAGAAGCAAAGTTACCTGAAGAAGAGGATGAGAGTGATGAGAAGGAAGACAGTGAGGACAAACACTGAGACAACAAAGTAAACAAAAAACGTTCTTCTCACTTTTGCGGCGACTCTCATGAACTCCACAGCTCGCAAAGAATGTCTCCGCCATCAATCCTTCAAGCCATGCAGGTTTTGTCACCATCATCATCATATTATTCTCTTCCTCACCTTCTCTCACCATCTTTCACTTATCTACTCCAAAAATTTACTCAATTTCTATTACAAAACCCTATTCTCTAGTCTCTACAACAAGAAGAAGAAACCCTAAGAGATTTGAGATTTTTTTTATTGTGCGGTTTGTTTTTGTGAAATGGAGTGTGAGTGTGAATGGTTATATAATACCCTCACTTGTGTAGGTTTTGTGTATATATGTATTAAAATTTGTATATGGTTTTTTTTTTGTTATTTAGAATTATTGTCGTTACGTATAGAGAGAGAAAGTGTGTTTTGGGTGTGTGAGAAAGAGAGAGAGAGTAAAAATGTCTTTTACTGAGAATTTTTCACCATTGGTGAGAGTTTGCGAGTGTGTCAAAGTGTCATTTATCAAATGGTTATGAAAAATGTCTCAAAAAAAAATATATATATATAAGATTTTTTATAACTTTACATGGAACAAAAAGGATTGGGCTGAGATCTTCGAGAGAAGGTTATCTTTTTAACTTTTAAAGAAAAAAGATTAAAAATAAAAAAAAAATTACGGATGATGTATATCTCTTTTGCATTTATTGGGGTGTTATATAACAATTTGGTGAAGGACAAGTGTCCCAAAGGATTAGACTTAGTTTTGGAAAGATATCTAATGTTACAGTACTTTACCTTTCTTGGATGAAAATATAAAATTACCTTTCTTGGATGTGTTAGTACTACTCATGTTACCTCTCCTTCCACCTTCAACAACACAACCAAAACAAAGGAAACTTGCTTAGTTAATAGAATTTTAAGATTTTAGATTTAAAGTTCTATCATTTATTTATAACACTCGGGATCATTTATAGCGTAACTTACTTAACCTAGCACTACATATTTAATAATCTCATCAATCAGAGAAGATATAAATATGGAGTGGTATTCTTA
Source organism: Odontarrhena argentea (assembly GCA_900406245.1). Classification (NCBI taxonomy): domain Eukaryota; kingdom Viridiplantae; phylum Streptophyta; class Magnoliopsida; order Brassicales; family Brassicaceae; genus Odontarrhena; species Odontarrhena argentea. Next base: position 9,869 of record OVAF01002552.1, on the reverse strand, counting down.
TCAACATAAAAATCGATTTTATAACATAGACCAACTTTGGATCTAAGAAAAGAAAATACATAGATCAACAAAATGGAATTTTAGAACAAAGCAAAACCACTCGACTACAAACATTTGAGATTATGTTATACTATGATGAGCACTGAACATATTTATTCTATGAATTTGAATTACATGAAAAGACTAGTTGGAAACTGGAATTACACAAGTACAAAACAATTGTGGAAAGTATGTCTATGAATTTGAATTAGATGAAAGGACTAGTTGGAAATTGGAGTTGTACAAGTACAAAAATTATTGTAGAAAATATGTCTCAGATAGTGCATAAAAAGCCAATGGTATAAGATTAAATATATTTTTAATTAAGTAAATAAAAGAAGAAGAGAATACAAGAGAGTATGGATGGCAAGAGACGTTGGCCTTGGCAAGAGTGCTGCTCCCTTCCCCTTTCTTTTTTTAATTACTTTTAAGTACTCTTCTCGGATTCTCAATGCTCTCTCCTTCCATTATTTTCTTCTTTATCCTATTTTAATATTATTGAGCATGCTAATAACTTCATTGAAAATTTTATGTTTCACTTTAACTAATTTTTTTTAATTATCAATAATTCAACAATATTATGCATTAAATTGATTTTGAATTTTAATAATGACACGGTAATGTGAATATCAAAACTGTTATACCACAAATGATATGTTTGTTCCTAGAATCCTAAGATATAGATATGCATACAGTCAATCACTAGAACTTTTGAGAGTTGTTATACATTTTGGTTTTTGGTTTGCATCTTATTATCAGTTGGAATATCTAAATTACTTTTTCCATTTGCCACATTATTAACTCTTTATAACAACATATATACAACTAGCTTTTACTATAAACTAAAGTATTATATATATATGTATACCTCATTAATTTTTCATGTCCTGCAAAATATATAATATATAATACTCAAACTGAATTATGTTTTTTTATCATATTCAGTTAAACGATTTGGTCGATCTTAATTTTTAGTCTGATGATTTAAGTGGTAGTATGATTATTGTTTTATCATATTAATTCAAATTCGGTTTATTGCAATCACTTGTAAAGATGATATAGTAGTGGTTTGTAGTTGAGAATTCCTTTAATTGTTCAAAACCAAAGCTCAAACATTAATCCATTTTATATGTGCTTGACTAAAAATATAATAATAATATTAATCCGTTGTCTCAAAAAACAAAATAATAATCATAATTTTAATCCATTCTATATGTGATTAGATACTGGCCACTATAAACATTTTAAATATAGCTTAAAACAAGCAAAGTTTCAATCACTAAATCATGGTAAACTTTTGAAAAGAATTTTGTAATTGCAGAAAACATGTATATTGTTTTATAATGTATCGAATGAAGCAAACTGCATAATTATTCTGCACTTGTCGCTAAGACCGGTTGGGAGGTTCATCGCCCTTTTTGGTTTTTAACCACATGATATTAATAACAATGTACTGCAAATTGCACCTTACTTATTTAATCTTACAAGAATCTAATTGTATGGTCATAAGTCATAACCTTTTGTTAATATAGTTTAAAAATTATACTCAAGATCGAGGGTGAAGTGAGCGTAGTCTAATAACAAGGGATAAATTCATTAAAACAAACATCATCATGTATAATTTAAACTAATGAATCGGTGAGATATAACCACACATCGGAAAAAAATATATTTAAAATATATACCTGAGTAATTTAGAGAAGTATTAATCATCCTCTGACTAAAAAATATTTAAAATATTGCGATCTGTGTAATTTTTCTTACAGAAAAAACCTAAACAATAATCAAATAATTTGAAGACGTAAACTAGTAAGATTAATTATAATTTAAGTTTTTTGAGGATTTGAAACGTAATAATAAAAAATATATTAAAAACAGCAAAGGTAATGCAACAAAAATTAAGCCTGGTTTAGTGAATCTAACTTTTCCCATTGATCCAACCCTAATTCACTCTAATCGCTGATTATGACATGTTGTAGGACAATTCCCAAACACATGTGATCAAGTCCAATCCGATACATTAATTTGTAAAAGGCGTCGGTCCATTAAGCATCGTTGGCCCAATCAAATAAAGGTCCACTTCAATTATTCTCTCACTGAAGCCCATTAACAAGTCGAGTTGTAGTAGGCATCTATCTAAACTTGGTTAAACCGTTCCAAACCGAATCCAAACAAGTTGTACAAAGAACCAAAACCTATAGTAGGTAAGTTTATCCATCGAAATGTTTCAAACTTAATGATCAATAATTTTGATTTGATTCGACGAAGACTTGTAGTCTAGTATTTTGTTATAGTGTCGTCACTGACTAAATTCAAATTCAACTGCAAAAGTATTTTCAACAAAAGAGAATAAAGTTTGAAACCAAATCTTACACCAATAAGACCATCACCGATCAGGTGAAACATATCAAATGCAGGAGTTATATGTATTGCTCTTTTAACCACCAATATTATTTGTATTATATATGGGCCATTTCACAATGTTTAAGGTTATATCTTGGAACACCATATATATAGAAATGTGACACTAGTGATGTTTTAGAATGGTTTCTCGCTACTAATATTCAATCATCAAACCATTCTCTACACACTTTCTAGCTATGCCAATCGTTTACGCTTTATAATTAACGATACAAAGAACCTCTATATGAAGGACTCCAGTAGTCCGTAGCGCTGTTATCGCGGTATGCGATTGGAGTGCAGGAAATAGGAACCAAACAAAGCCCTCTACTCTTTAAGTCTAAATGTTTTGCTCCTCTTTTGTTGTGTTCTTCTCTGTCCCATCCTCCCCATTGATCCTAAAACAATATATTCACGGAAAATTATAAACAACAAAATCGATGTCTCTCTTAAGAAAATCCGCACATTTTTCTCTTTAAATGTTACCTTTACTGATGAGTTCTTCATGTACGGAGTGCTTAGAAGCTGCATGACCAAATTGTTAATTTGCATATGTAATGTAATAAATTTTTATGGCCTATATAAAATAGATATGTATTTTTTTTGTTACCTTAACTTGCTCTTGATAAAAGTTTATATAAGTGATGGCTTCTTGAAGCACAGAAGCAGTATCCGTCTGCAATGTTTTCAAAACAAATATTTTATTTTCTTTCTTGGATTATTAAAAGGAACGTTAGAGAGAGGACAAAATTTTCAAGAAAAATAGAAACTCAACGGTCTTATTCTCTAGTACCTTTCCAAAAGGAGACACAATTTGCTGTAGTGTTGTGATCTTGTCTCGAAGCTTGGCTTTTGGTAAATCCTGCTATTTTATTTTTTTAAATATACAATTTTAAAATATGCTCAATTTTTTTTTTTTTTTTTTAGCTAATATACGACAATGTAAAAATATGTTAAGATTAATCTTATAACCTATATTGTACGTTTTTATATATATAGTTATATATAGATTACCTTCTCTGGTGAAAGTGTAGACCGGGCGCATTTGGCCTTCTTCGAGACCTCATCGGAATTCTCCTCGCATCTTTTCTTCTTCCCGGCATTTGTTGTTCCCGACCTCACCGGTGCCTGCGAAAATATATTTACAAATTAATCTTTTGCAATGATTTTTTAACATATAAATATAATTCCAGAATACATTATATTTTTAAAGTTATATTTTTGGACAAAAAAAACATTATATTTTGAAAGTCTTGTGGTAGTGTAATAATCCGAAATTGAAACCAGTATAATGCATGTTTTTGAAAAAAAAAAAAAAAAACAAAAATGATAGCATACATACCAATGGTGCCGTTTGATGATTTTTCTTGTTAAACTCAGATAAGTTTAAGGCCTTAAAGCATGGTTTAAACGAAGGATTAATATCCGTTAATGACCTACTTAACCTTATATCAAGAAAACCTCTAGAACTTTCAACAGCATCATGAAACAACGAACTACCACCACCACCACTTAAGCCATTATTGTAACAAAGATCTTCCTCATTTTTAACCTCCAAGGCTTGTCTATACATAGAAACGTCGCCGTTTGTTGGAGCATCATGCTCGAAGTGATTATGTTGATGTTGTAGGTTGATACTGTGGTTTATGTCGGGATTATTCGGTGGCGCGATAGACCAGTGTTTGCCTACGAGATCAGTTAACTTTGACAGACGTTGCTCACTGTTTTGATCGTACCTAACCTGGTTTGTGTCGTAGATCCAACCATTAACATTATTACTGTTATTAGAGATTGGCTCGAATGGTAAGTCTGATGCTGTTGTTGAGTTTCTTGAAGATGTTATGTGATGATTATGATGATCCATCATTTGATCTCCTAAGCTTCTTCCAGGCCTGTTAATATAATCATCAATGTGGTATGTACCACATTTACATATAAGTATATGATAATTCGTATAAGGTAATTTTTTTGTCACCGCTTGAGTTCGAACCCAACTAAATACATAGTATTGTTGATTTGTTTTTAAAAAAAAATTAGTATAAGGTAAATTACAAATTTACAAGTTTAATTTTTTTTTTTTTATGTTTAGCTCACACAACACTCACTGAAATCTATTTTGAAAATTTCAAATGCAGCAGATCATTAGTTTTTTTTTTCTTTTTAAGATTTTACGTTTCGTTTACAATTTTTAGAATAATTTTTGATAAAATTCTATCTACTTTAGTTTTGAAAATATTAAATACATAAAAGATATTATAATGTAACTTTTTCGAGTGGCCAATAATGAAAGATGAATCATAAGTGCAGAATTATAAGCATACACTTACCAATCAAACGTTAAATCATTGATCGAGGGAACAATAATTCAAAAGAGCTACTAATTTACTTTTGCTAACTAACTTTTAGACCTCTCTTTTGTTTCTAATGGTTTTTTATTTTATTTTGGAAGCATTTATTTTATAAAAAGAAAAAAAGAAAAATAACATGAACTAGACAATATGGAGTGGAGCGTAGAACTTAAAACCTCTTTAAACTAAACTTTTCTCATGTTATGTGAATTTGCAAGCAACAAATGCATGAAACTCAAAGACAATAAGACATAAGATATGAATATATGAGATAACAAATAAGATATGGATACATGTACATAGATGTAAGATTGAAAAAAAATATATAGTTTTTGAAGAACTAAGATGTTTCGAGCTCAGACTTGGGACTAAAGTATGTTATATGATTCCGTACCAACAAGATATGAATATATTATGTATGTGGAAAAATAAGGTATGAATACATGTAATATACTTACAAGAAGGCAAGACTCCAGAGATGATTATGAGAAGAGACAACATGGTCCCGAAGCAACTCATCGGATGAGGAAGCAGGCTGATCCCGAGCCAGGATAGAGTGATGAGTAGATGATTCAGCGGTTAGGTCCAAACGATTTGAAGCGGTTACGGTTGAGATCGAGAGGTTGTCATCATCGTTATTATGATTGTTACCATTACTATTTTTATGGTAAAACGACGTCGAATTGATGGAGTTTGCATGATCATTATGATGAGCTTGAACATCTTCCCACCATGATGAACTTGGAGTACATTCTTCCCTTATCATTTTGCAACCCTTCGAACTTTTTTGTTGTTGTTCTTTTGGTTTTTTTTTGTTTAGTTGGTTAATAGTTTAGAGGATATGAGAATAAGAGAATATAAAGTGTATATGATACGATCGGTGGTGGTGACAATATAATATGGGAGTAGGGTATGTCCACTAAGTTTATATATATAATCTTTTTATTATAGAGTTTTATAGAAATGTCTTTAAGCCATCAAAGTTGTGTTAAATGCGTTCTGCGTAAGATCGTACGTCAATTGAAGTTGTGTTTGACCTCTACAATGAACTTTTTCATAAATTTTTTGTGGGATATATACCAAGTCTATAAAGTTCGAAATATATTCTTTTTTTTTTCCACCTGAGATTAATACCTTAAACGAATACAAAGCCGGCGATTTAGTGAATACAATCCCGGAAACTAAAGCCCAAAAGAGGGAAGCTTGGTCTTACACAACTTGAAAACTTAAACAACAACCTAAATCCTCAGCTTAGACCAATACTCAAACAAGCACAAAGGAAATTACGAATAAAACTAAACCGTTGCTAAAAGGAACTCAAGGATTGGAGTCCGGTGAATGTCTCGATTTACTGCATACGATTTACCGCAAGCCAAAGAACAATTCTAATTTAGGAGTGATCTCAATTAATGTTGGCCTACACGAGATGTAGAACTGGAAGACTTTTCGTTAAAGCCAAACTAATAACATTTTACATGTATGATTTAGTATTTTTTTTTTGTTTCTTTTGTTTGTCTACAATAAGATTTGAAATGACTCAATAAACGACTAAAAAAGTCTAAAAACATACTTTTAATTCGATAAAAGATTTAAAACACTCACAAAACAAACGTTAAAATACTTTGCGGGTTAAAATTAACTTAAGAAAAAAAAAACAACGTCACATAGCATATAAACAGTGCATTTAGCAACTATATATATATTCTGTACGATAATTTAAGTTCTAAAAAATTCAAAGTTTGCTACTCCACAACTATTTCGAAAGATTTCTTCTATTTATGAACATCTCGTGGGTCATATATAGGCAAATCAGAACTCTCATACACTCTTTTACGTTCGTTTTCAAAACTCTAGTGTTTTTTCTTTTAAGAAGCCAATAATTTGGTTACTTATCTTGCTGAATTGATTTTGACCAACTCTACTATTTTGCTTTCTTGCTTTATTAAAGATGTTAGTTTGCCGACCAAAACAAAATTGGTCGATATATATATAAAATTTCGATAATTAATAATCCAAAGTTATATAGTGTTGATATACATGTAGTTGTAGGTGATGAATTTAAATCAAGGCTCGAATGATATGTAAATGTAATTCACCATGCATGTCGTATCACCATTGTTAAGACTTGAGCTTATCATAATAAATAAGAAATAACAAAAATATTTTTAAGAATATAAACCTAGCTAGGGCGAAGAAGGAAGGTGCAGAGAATAAGCAATAGGGTTTATTTCTTTTAATTATTTTTTGGGTCCAATTATTTATAAAAGTGAACACATGATGCCAAATTATTTTAATTAAATTAATAAAGTTAGATATGTTAATTAAATATACAAGCGTGATTATAGATTAATACATATTATTATCCTTTTTGGTAACAAAAAGTAAGGGGCAATATGGAATATTAAACATTTTGTTTAATGAGGTTTCAAATCACCAAACAAGGAAGCACCCAATTTTACATATTTACAATACCGGTTTTCGGGTTAGGTAAATCCATTTTTTAGTTCTTTTGAACTTTGATTTAGTGTACATATATGACTAATATGACATTGTTACTAACTAGTTTTGTTAAAAGACTAAGGTAAGGTGTAAACTCTCTCCTTCTAAGATTAATTTTCTTACAAATTATGATTGTTTAGTCAAATATAGTGCCGAAGATTAATTTTCTTACAAATTATATTCGTTGAATGAGATACTCAACGGTTACACTGTCATAATTGAATTATTATTCAAAATATTCTAATTTTTTGAAAAATGATCTAGAGCACTGACATTAGTATTTTGGTTTTAAACATTCAAACCGCTATCGATTAGCACAAGCTAGTGGTAATATTATCTCTATATATAGAATTGCTTAGCACAAAAATTCGAATTGCATTTTTTTGTCCAACATTTTTACAACTATTTAAGCTGTGAGCTAGATACTTGTGGTTTTAATCCCCTCTACTTAAAATTTAATAACTTACGAAGAGTCATTACTATCTCCAATAGGATTCTTTGTCTAACTACAGTCTCATTTTGGTTTATTTATTTCTCTTTTTTTTTTTACCATCCACGACTTTTTCATCTCAAATAAAATGGGGTGCTTGCTGGTTTGGTGACACGAGCAACAAAAAAAAAAAAAAAGAGTTTCGATTCCATATTGGCCCTAACTTTTGTTTTACAAAAAGATAATATAAAGTAATTATCAATAATCACGCTTCTATAATTAATTTAGCATTACTTTCTTGGTGCGCTATTTATTTTCTCAGGGCATTCATCCTTTATAATCCGAGTCCAACTCCACTCCAAAAGTTTCTTGTCTTTTGTGTTATCTTTTTCTCTATTCTTTTTCATTTTTAATAAATACTAATTTCGAAATAGATTTGAGTGGCCAAAATTTCTGACGTTGACTTTTAAACTTTTTTTCTTTCGTTTTTATCAATTTATATTTGACTCTTTGTTTATAGTCAATCACTAATCCATAGCATGACAACCCAAGATGGTCTTCTGTTTTTTTTATTTTTTTTTTTTGGCTAAAAGTTTAATGGAAACCAAATTTATTAGCTAGTGATAATTTGGTTGTACTTAAAACTTTTTATATTAGAAGAGAAAAATTAGGCCAATTATTGAAGTAGTATAGGCCCAATACTTTAATTAGGTTTGGTTATTCCCTAAGCCCATTTGTGCATGAATCTATATTTTTAAGAACTCACGATGCAGTCTTTTTTTTTTTTTGATCGAATCTCACGATGCAGTCTATAAGTTAGTGACTAGTACTAGTACCACTTAAGTACTTAACCAACCCGGTTTAGTGCTTCACTAATTAAGGTCTAATTACTCTGGACACTTACCAACTAATAAATCTCCCAAGTTCAGTCTTAAACAAAATCATATTCTTATACTTATAACCTGTACCTATGGAAATTATCAGAGCCAATCTTCACAACACTCATGGAGTAAGACTCTTCAAAATTTGATATTTATGCACTACATGTTTGTCTATATATCTTGAATCTAGTGCTAACACATGACCAAGTTGATAAAAAAGAATTAAATGCATTTTTATAAAAAAATTTGTATTAAGAAAACAGAAATAAGGAATATAATAAATGTTTTGTTTTTTTCATCATCCAAACATTTATAATCATAAAATGATGTTTAAACTAATTGTGCAAATCAATGAATTTTTTTTTATATAAGTGAATTCAGGTTATCTAGTTCTAACCAAATGATTAAGCATATTGTCTTTAATGATGTGGAATAAAGAGAATGAGGAAAACCATTTTTGTATGGTTGAGTTGTAATAAATATTTAAGATTGAATTTTTTTAGTAATTAATAAGCATATAGCATCACTTAAAAAATTATAAGATACCATTAAAGCTGGTAGAAGTGACCAAACTTAATTATGAACCGTCGGCTTAACTAAGTTTGATGTAACAATTCAATCATTAAGTGCAAATCTCTAAACTCTCCTCACCAGCTCTGGTCTTATGCTTACACTTCTATACGATATATAATTTTTGCAATGATTATTTGCAGATTAAGAAAGCAATAATTAGTCGATTATAACTCTATGACCGAATAAAATGATGGGCCAACGTTCATTACTTTATTTTATTTTTTTCCTTTTTTTTTCGACCAACAATGATGGCCCAATGTTCAGAAAAACTTATGTTTCTTTGAGGGGGAAAGTATTGTTTAATTCCCCAACTTTTTCAATGTAGCGAATTTATTCCCCAACTATTCGGGTTACTCATTTATTCCTCAACTTTGAGTTGACCGTGTCAATCAGAGACCCAAAAGTCAAATTTTTGTTTTTAATAATAAAATATCCATTTTTTAATTAAAATAATAATTTTTAGTCAAAATTATTTTTTTTTCTTTTAAAAATCACAAAAAATAATTCCAACCCTAAAAAAAATTAGAAAAAATCGTAAAAAATTCTAAAATTCATAAAATGATTCATAATATAAAATACACTTTCATTATTAATTCCAAAATAAAATTAATTTGAAAATTCAAGTTTTCTAAAAGAAATTTTCAAACCAATCTAAAATTTAAGAAAAATCTAGAGTAGTCCCAAAAATTTCAGAATCAT
>OVAF01002549.1:0-15368 GCA_900406245.1 Odontarrhena argentea | reverse complement strand
GATTGTGTGATTTGGTTGAAAATCGTTTTCTGAAATCGCGAATTAGGGTTTCTGCGATAGCTCTAGTACTTTGTGTGTATATATATCATTGCAGAGAAGGCTGAGAAGTACATTGAGGAGGCGGCAAGTAAAGGAGCGGAGCTAGTGGTGTTTCAAGAGGGGTTTATCGGAGGATATCCTCGTGGATTTAGGTTTGGTTTAGCTGTTGGTGTTGTTAATGAGGAAGGTCGTTATGAGTTTCGCAAGTACCATGCTTCTGCTATTCATGTTCCTGGTTTGATCTTGGTGATGTTGCAAGAGCCAAGTTATACTTTGATTCGGTCGGACATTACTCCAGGCCAGATATTTTTAGCTTGACCGTGAATGAGCTCCCAAAGAAACCGGTTTCATTCATGACAAAGGTGGAGAAACCAGAGGATGAGCCAGCCAAATGATTGAGATGTGTAATTCGTCATGCAGCTTATCCTCTCCATCACTTCTGGAGCTAAGGTCACTTTCGTGTTAATGTGTTGACTGTTAAGTTCCAAACGCTCTCGTGTTAGGTTTTATATTCCTATTCATTAAATGTAAGAAAACCAAAAAGATAGGGCAAAGGATAAATTAATGTAATCCGATAAAACCAGTTATTGGTTCTCTTCTTTTGCGTTTAAACATTGTGCCATCTATCTTCTCCCAAACCGATATACCTATTTTCTTGTTCTATATTTCAATCTTTTGCAACCTTGGAACTACGTACCTATTTTTTTTATTTTTTTGCGTTTGGAAATTTCCTGAAAAGCTAATTATATGTTCTTCTCTCCATTGGAACAATGAGGGTGGAGTACTCGGGATTAACAGAATTCTCCATTGGAATATGTATTTGTTTTATATCCGCTCCGCTCCCACCCCTAGTCATAACCCTTCCCAATCTCTAACCATCTCTTGATCTATCTTTCTAGTCCGAAAATGTCCGAATCTTCTACATTGATGTGGAAAGCCTTTGGAATCTTTGTGAATTCCACCAACGATGGATTACTGTTAATGCTCCATCAACTCTCTCTGGGTACACAAACAGCCGAATATCAAGGAGGCTGTACTCTCTATGATTTCTGCGTCTCCAACTTTCCAGATCGTCTAACTTTAATACTTCTCAAGGTGTATCGAGATTCTTCTAACAATGACGACGTCAGAGTCCGATCGATCCATCTCCTTAGTGAAACTTTACAGAATCGTAACCTCATATTTGCTTCGGCCGCTCTCGAAGAGATCAAGCCTCTTTTGATTTCTTGCCTGGAGATGCCAAAAGCCAAACAGTCGGACACCGAGATGCTAAGAATCATTGTTTCTTTTGTAGCCTGCAAGGTTAGTATGTTAAATAATGGCGGATGGGACGAGCTGAGCAATTGTATCCTCTCCCTCGCCAAAAGCGGCCATCATCTCAGGGCTTTTAACATCTTCCTCGGTCTGCCACCAGTCTCCCGAGAATTCATGAGTCGTATTCAGCAAAAGATTTTAGATCAAGTCACAAAAATCATGGAAAATCCTAACAAAGATTGGACCTTGGCGTTAGAAACTGCTGTGAAATTGGGGACTATGCTATTGAATTCACAAAGTTCATATGACATGGCCAGTCATATTATTTGCATCGTTCTGGAATCAGCAAATACCTTAGTGAACAAGGGAATGCAAGAGTCTCTGCAACGCAGCTCTGATCATCTCCTAAGTTACTTGCTACATGATCTTAAATTGTGTAAGTATAACATTGATCAGTGTGGCTTTCTGGTAGAATTTGCCTTCAGACTCAACAAGATCGGAACACACCCTTGCGCCAAAAAAATCTCAATAATTGTGAAGCAGTATGTCTTCCATCCCCGCTTCATACTCATCGAAGATCAAGAACATGGAGTAGGACTGGACGGAGTAGGACTGGACTATGAAGTCACTTCCTTGTCTGCATTGCAATTATTGACTGTATTTGCTGCAAGTGATTCTGATAATATGGTCAAAGAGATGACGATCAAAAGGTTATATTTTTTACTTCACAATCACACTTTCAACAGCGGAAACATGGACATCTCAGAGATTAGACAACTCCAGCCATTGCTCATCTCTTGCCTCGAGAACGAAGAAATCTCTGGAAATGTGTTTAAGATCCTTGGTAAGGTGGTTTTCCACGTTGCATTCGAGGTGATTAACGTGGAAGGGGACCTGTGGTCTGATCTATGGTTGTACATTGCTTCGGAAAAATCAGGATTCAAGAGAGCGGTATATATCTTCCAGTGCTTAACAATGTGGCTTGGAAAACAAGAAGATTTTATTCCTACAATGCATAAGCTTGTTCCACGGATATACACATTGCTGGACCCACCGAAAGAGTTGTCGGGAGATTACAGTGACTGGGTCTTGGCGTTTACGGGTGCGTTTTGTGCAAACATTAACTTCCTAGGAATCACAAGTCACGCTAGTTGGGTTGAGCCTATCCTTATGAAGATGTTAAGCTCGGTGAAAGAGCTTGTGAAAAGGGGAATGGAAGTTGGGCTTGTGACCAGTGCATTAAATGAGGTGGAAAGCATTGTGCAAAGACAGTGGAAGTGGTATAACACTCTTGAATACAAATTCGTTAAGAATTTGGTTTTGGCCATCTATGAAGTGGAAGGCATGGGACTAGAAAGTAAAATTTCGCTATGGAGAATAAATGCGACTTTGGGTAAGAACATCCATCCAAAGTTCAAAAAATGAGCAGGTTTGTAGTTATTATACTTTGTACCTTTTCCAAAACCAGGAAGAAATATATGTTTGACACTTTTATTATTGTTGTCTGTTACAGATAGTCTAGCTAGAGATATCACTAAGATTGAAGTTTATCTTCTTTTCTTTTATATCATCCTTTACAGTTGATTCAGTTTTAGACTTTTAATCTCGAGTAAAACAGTTTAGTCTTTCGTTCGTAATATAACCGCGTCAACTCTCTTTTCTTATATTCGAGATAAATTTATATGAGTTACTCGAAAATTAGGTTATAATGCGCATTTAGAAATAATAACAAGTTCGTGATCCGGCCCAGTCTCGGGTGTGCTTTAGATGGGTTAGGATCATGAACCAAGTGGTTTCAGGGCTGGACTCCTTGTGGTTGGACTGAAATCCATCAAACAAGGCTCATAGGTTTTGTAGGATAAATGTTGAGTCTGCCGATTAGAAAGCTCGGATCTGTTTTGCTCCAAACCGTTGTGGAACCAAAATTGGTCGGTGAATCTTTCAATCCTTGGTCATGGTTCGTGTTGGGTGGTTTAAATGAGCTGTAAACGTACTTATCGCTGAAGTACTACAGAAGAAAGGTCCAATAACAAAAAACACTACCACTCCCATTAACGGCGGTTCAAAAGTACATTTTAAACCACTTAACCACTGATGGAACTTACACAAACTACATTTTTAAAAATTAAAGAAATCCTAAAATTTTTATAACTTTCATTTTTACTACAAATTAGATTGTAACTTGTAAGTCAAGGCAACATTGTACCATATCAATCACGGCACAACTTTCACAAAACAGCTTTTGGACCATGGTCCATTACTGAGCTCAACATCACAGGCAACAAAAGATTAAAAATGTAGTGGAGATGCGGGGTATCGATCCCCGTACCTCTCGCATGCTAAGCGAGCGCTCTANNGATCCCCGTACCTCTCGCATGCTAAGCGAGCGCTCTACCATCTGAGCTACATCCCCAGTGTGCAGTTTGAATTATTTCTCCTACTACAGATACTATTTGGTTTCGTCTAGCAAACTCTGATCACTATTCTCTCCACAAAGTTTCATGAGGTTGCCCTCCGCTCATGAGAACATTCTCCATTCCTATCTTAACTATTTGCCAACAAAACAAACATTACACTTTCACAAACCATTGATAGAAGAAAGATTAAGGTCAAGAGTGTCATATTTATTTACCCTAAATGATACTTGTCGCTGCTATCATTGAAGTAGAAGACATCATCCTCTTCATCTATAGCTATTTGATTAGCAAACATGACCGTTCGAGTATCAGATTGGTCCACGACCAACTTAATTAGCCTAGCCTCCCCAAGTCACGATCGCATATATGTACAATTAAAAATCTCATGTTTTCTTCTCAAAGCTAAGTCAAGTCCCAATGGTCTTACACAAGCACAACACTACTTCATGTCTTGAACAATTCCGTCTTCATTGATCAAAAACAAGAAAAGATCACATTAATGAATTAACTCCTTAAAAGTTTTGCCTAAATTTGCTAACCGAGAATAAGGTGTTATTGTCAAAAGATGATAGATATTTCTCTTAAAATTTGGCTATGAAGAGTTAATTATAAAATATGCCCCTCTTATAGAATTTATTTTTGAACATTTTCCTTAGGTTTATTGCACTTTTCACTAGGGTTTAGGGTTTCCTATTAGGGTTTAGGGTTCACCATTAGGGTTTAGTATTTATTATTAGGGTTTATGATTTATTTTAGGGTTTAGGGTTGAGGGTTTATAATTGACTTTTTCATAATTTAAAGGTTTATGGCATTTTTACTAGGGTTTAGGGTTTCCTATTAGGGTTTATAATTTTCTGTTAGGGTTTAGGGTACACCATTAGGGTTTAGGGTTTATTTTTAGGCTTCAAAATTGATTTTTCTCCTAAATAAAATGGCATTTCTTAAAATACTAAAAATTTTGTGGCAAAAATATAATTTTTTAAAAAAATTGTGGCATTCTTCATAAAACCCCCATACATTTGTCTAATCTAATATAATATGACTCTTATTTTTCGGTACGTTAGATTTATAAATTTTTCCCCATCTAATTCTGTTAGCTAACAAAACCTTAATAAGACTTTTACTTTCATGGCACTTGTGGTGTGTATTCTCTTATAAAAAGAAAAAAAAAAAAAAAAATGAAACGGATGAAGGGTAATTTGGTTAATTACGAGATCCATTTTCTAACGAATCTCTGAGGAGAGGTGTGGGCAAAATCGAACCAGCCAAGTTCCTCGCCACGCCATTTTAAATATTTCTTTCTCAATTTCAAATTCATTTGCTTTAAGAAAGCTGCAAGCTAAAATATCTAAAAGATATGTCGATTTCTAGTTATAAAGATTCGAACTCGAGATATATACAAACAAGATATAAAAACTTCATCAAAAAGCTAAATTAACATTTTAGAAAAGTTGATTGAAACATTTTTCAATATTATGGGATTTGGTCTCCGGTTCACCACTATTTACATATAATGGGTGTAAATGGTACGAGCTTATTTGAAATTCCAGCTTATTTCAGCTGATTTTTTTTTCAGCTGGTACCATTTGAATCAGCTTATTCCACTTTTAAAATCAGCCAGATTCAGCCAGATTCAACCAGATTCAGCCAGATTTATTTTTTTATGAAACTAATGGGTGTAAATGGTACCGACTGAATCTGGCTGAATGTGGAATCTGGCTGAATTTATTTGAGATTTTCGGCGGAATTTGGCTGAATATATTGACATGTAAATGGTACCGGCTGAATGGAATCTGGCTGAATGTAACATATTAGTTTCATTAAAAAAAAATTTAGCTGAATCTGGTTGAATCTGGCTGAATCTGGTTGAATCTGGCTGATTTTAAAAGTGTAATAAGCTGATTCAAATGGTACCAGCTGAAAAAAAAATCAGCTGAAATAAGCTGGAATTTCAAATAAGCTGGTACCATTTACACCCAATATGTTACATTCAGCCAGATTCCATTCAGCCGGTACCATTTACATTTCAATATATTCAGCCAAATTCCGCCGAAAATCTCAAATAAATTCAGCCAAATTCCACATTCAGCCAGATTCAGCCGGTACCATTTACACCCAATATGAAAGAATTTCCTTTCTCAGTACTCTCCTAATGGTGGAACTATTTTAACTTTATACTGACATAACATTAGAGTTTTCAATTTCTTGTCAGAAATATTTCAAAAACTTTTTTTGTCAGTATTTATAGAGCAAAACAAAAGGTGGTTGAAGTGATATACTACAAAAATGTATGTTTTTAGTGTCATTTATTTTTAAACTTAGCATCATTTTTTAAGTGATAGTAGAATTAAAAATGACACTAAATCATCTGACACTAAAAAATAAATGACGTTAACTAAGAGTTTTTTTGTAGTGATGTTTTTAGTGTTATTTATTTTTAAACTTAACATCATTTTTTAAGTGATACTAGAATTAAAAATGACACTAAATCATATGACACTAAAAGATAAATGACGTTAACTAAGAGTTTTGTTGTAGTTAAATCAGAATCCTATGAATCATACTATAGTGTGTATTAAATTATTAATTATATTTTGTGAAGAATTTTATGCGAAAGAAAGATCCAATTGAGAAGAGGCTAAGTGGAGTTCCCTCGTTCACATCACTCAGACATCTTTTTTAGCGACAAGAATCACATTATATCAAGACACAAATCTTTGTCCACTACAAGTCCACGTTGTAATTATTTTGTACCATCACTATATATACATATATAGAGCACATTCAACGCACGGCCTATGTGAATCATAAACAAGACATATATTTCTTAGTATTTTTATTTGTTATGTGGATTGTTTTGTTTTTGTCAATTAGGTAGATTTTTTGTTGAAGTTAAATTCTTTTTGAAAAACATAATCCGGATTGGGACACCTAGAATCCTAGAGATATATAGCATACCGTATATAGCTATTTTTTTTTTGGGTTATGGTAAACACTAGCTCCCAAGTGTTACTAAGACAAAAGCAATTGTTGGGAATCTTTGGTAATATAATCCTGTCAGAATTTCTCCAAATCCCAAATCTGCATGTGAGACACAACTTACCAGTATATAAGATAAAGTTTAGAGATCATTAATTCGAATAAATTTTAAGACAAAGACTAACTATATAATGTGTTCTGATTCACGATCCGAATGGCTATATATATGTGGAAAATTGAAAAAAAACCAAACGGACAATGATGATTCCCACAAATCTTTATTCAACTACTCAAAAAAATCCAAATTGTAACCAAAATCCACTCACAAAACAACAAACAACAAGATACAAAACCAACATGACAAAACACACAAAAATTCAATTACTCTCTTCGTTTTCTGTTTTATTGGGTTTTTACTCATTTACGATTGTAAACGGATGTATCAATAACCCAAACGCTCGGCATATACACAGAACCGAGCCATAGCTTTCCATCTTCTCTCTCATAAGCTTCACTAACATACTTCATCGTCGTCCCTTCACTATCCTCAAGCGTTTCAAGAATCTCACCCGTCTCCCCGGAGACTTTCACAACGATCCCATGAGGTTTTCCTCCGTTCATGAGATGAATCAGAGTCTCTAACTTCAATGTGTTCATGAAAAATTTCCCCACCCAGCGGTGAGAAAAAAACAGACGTGTGGCCACATTGTATTTGCAATGCACTGCCACCCAAAAGTCCCCGTTAGGCGTACGCCGGATATTGTCCAGGGGCCCCGGGAATTTCGCGAAAATCTCGTTGGTCCCGGCTCTAGGACCCTTGACCCATATTCTATGCACAGTGCTTGTACTGCCTTCCGCGGTGAGTACAAATGATCCGTCTTTGCTTATAGCTAAACCATTAGGTAAATGAAGTTTGTCCATAATAACTTTGGCCTCTTTTGTCTTCATATTGTAACTAATTACTCTTCCCACCTTATCTCCGGATATTGAAACGTAGTATACTCCCCTGTATCCAACAAAACAAATCACAAGTCATCAATTCCACAAATATATATCTACAATGATATGACTGGTAAAAAATATAGGGAAAGTGTAAATATTTTGATTACCCGAAGTGGTATTTATCGCTACTATCATTGAAGTAGAAGATATCTTCCTCTCCATCTATATCCATTTGGTTTGCGAACATTACTTTACGACCTTCGACTTCATCAACGACTAACTCAGCTAGACCTCCCTCTGGTCCGACTTTCATGACCCCAAAGTAACCATCACAAATGTACAAATCTCCTGTTTTCCTATGGAAGCTTAGTCCTAATGGTCTTCCACAACTTGGTACCACCTCATACATCGAACAATTATCTCTTCAATTCACCAAAATACAAAATAATTAATTGGCTACACTGACTAAAATACTAGTACTTAAACCGATGTAAAGAGAATAATATGTTCTTTTCTTTTTTTGGTCATCTTACAATATATAATAGAATTTTCAGTTTTAGAATCACCATAAGCTAAGAAGCCCGTAGTGTAAATCCAAAGGACAAATTTTTAATAACATGTAAAGCGAAATTCGAACAATTAAGGTAAACATCATTTAATCTAAATTTCTTTTTATTAATTATGATCTTTACAAATTCTAAGACATCAATACACACCTAGATAGAAATGTAAAAGTTTTCCTATTGGACAAAATACACAATACCTACCGTTTTCGTTATGCAAATTAATTAGATGAAAAATTAGCTTTAGAATGATGTTGGTAAGGGATACATACGAATTTGAGGTTGTCTCTTCCGTGATTGATTGGTCTAATATTATTAAGCTTGTATAACGTGGGAGATCTGTCGGCATGTCTAAGGCGTAGCGTATAATATAGTACTGTATATATTAATTTGATTTGATCGATTAATTTAGGAAAATCAAAGTTATCATCTCTACCATATGAAACCAACGGTTGATTATATCCACTTGGAGACCATTTCTAAGTGTGGACTTAATCTAAAAATGTAAGGTTGTGATTTGTGAACTAAAACTAGCAATCACTAATATGAAATAGTAATAAAAACATGGAAAGGGTAATTTAGTCATTTTATCTAGTTACAAACCTGTGAGGAGAAGTGTAAGCAAAATCAACCCAGCCAAGTTCTTCACCGCGCCACTTAAGGATGCGACCATCGGTGACGCCGACATAAGGACCTTCACCTCGTGAATCAAACTCTAAGCTCTCCGGTCCAGCCGCACTGGGGAGAGGAATGGTTTTAGCCAAGTGGAGGATGTTTTTGGAGCCTTTTAGGTTGTCCGGTGCGATGATCCATGACCAGAAGAAGAAGCAAAATATAGCTAAGACTACCGGAACCGCGGCTATCGGAGTTACAACTCTCCGGCTAAGTGGCATCTTCTTTAACTAGTTAACTCTCTGTTATTAGATGTAATGAATATATGTCTTTAAGAATGAGACTACTTGAGCTCTTTAAAAGGATGTTATTTCGGACACAAACTCACATTAATTATACACGTAAAATATACCGCTTTGCCTTTAAGTGCCACATGTCACTATTAAACTATTTATTAAGCCATCACATATTAGTCTAGGATTAAATAATTTAAAAGAAGATATGTAATGTTTCCGAATCTTCTCATTCATTCATTTGTGAATTCAGAATGGAGAAAAATATAAAGATGCGACACAAATTAGTGGGAAAGCTTTTATAATTTCTTTTGGGATATAAAATATTTTTTTATGTATAAATTTATACTCTTGACAGTTCTAATAATTTGGCATATATGGTACTAGACCTAATATGCATTTTTTTTACAGGTCTCTTGTAAAAATTACGAGTGAGTGATAACTCAAAATAACGTTAATCCTAAATATTAAGGATTTCCAATTTAAAATTAATTGATAATTAACAAAAAAAAAAAAACAATTTCTAGAATAATCCTTGTATATTAATCTTATGATTCTTATCCATTTATTGACACTCATTATATATCTCTCGAATGGTTTTGAGGATCAAAAACCATTTATGCCCATAGTTTCTTTATACTTTTATAGGATAACATGACAAAAAGATGAAATTTCCCAGAGTTTTCTTTATCGGATAACAAATTCTTCGTAGGACCCTTGTATATGCTTTTTCAGAAAACAATATACAAACTGTTATATTTGTTTATTTGGTCACCTAACCTGATCAAATGCAAATATCTGACTCTAAAGTAGCTTTCCTCATGTGACTATTTCTTGACCCAAAATAATCGCTGAGGCGTGAATCAATACCGACATCATAACACCCAATATGATTTCAATAATCTGCAAGGGACATGAACAAAAATAAACAATATAGTAAAAGTTCACAGCTAAAAACATTTTTAGCTAAATTTTGTATACTTTATTTCTGTTTTGGGTGGTGGAAAACTGTTTTTTTCTTTTTCTTTTTTGAAATTAACATAGGCGAACTAATTCTTTTTGTATTTTGCTTTATATGTTTTCTCAGTTAATTTTTAGTTGTTTTCTGGTTGGTATATACAAAAAGATTACAAAATACTACATTATATAACCCTTTCTGCTGGATTAAGTTTTATAATTCCAAAACAACTTTTTAACCGAACAATACACTATACGGATTTGACATCGATAGAAACTATCACAAACTTCTGAATTTACATTGGAATATTGAAAAGTTTATAACAATCTAAAAACCGACACATTCTTGTCTCTAAGCACCTCCATTAAAAACTGTTCTTAGGATATTTTAACAATAATAGTACAAAAAGAGCTTTTATAATATTATAAACGGGGCTAACCCACCCAATAATTTCATAAAATTTTTTAATAAAGAAACTGTTAGGAAAATTTCTAAAGTTATAAGAAACTAATTCACTATTATAATCTGATTTCCTTACTTAACTATTGTTAAGATATTTTATAAGAATTTTTTTCATGAAGATGCTCTAAGATTTTTTTGCTAACAGGAAAAGTATATATATAAGCCCATCACTACAAGAGGAAGGTGATATACTCACAAAAATATCCACCAAAAATTCTTGTGACTAAAATTTCAAATAAGTTTTCACAAATTTGCCACAATTATTGATTAAAACATATTAGTCACGAATTTGTAACTAAACGTAGCAATATACCCACATACAGTGACAAGTAAATAATGTGTCGATTAACTACAACTTAGATACACATAGTAGCGTAATTAAACCCACAAATAATGACAGATACATTTAGTCTCGATTACCCATAATTGAGATACAATTAATATTGTAATTATACAAAATGATAGAGGATAGTGGGTAAAATTAATTAACAAACCCAAATATATCTTAGGCCCAGCCCATATATATTTTGTTGGATAAGTGGGAAAAAAAGAATATGGAGCATGTAACCTAGTCATCGAACCCTTGTTATCTAGGAGAATGAAGAATGATATCAACCACTAGGACACAACTATCTTTCTGTCCATTCCAGCCAAAGATATGTATATATGTATTTACATGTCGAACAGATTGTTAAAATTGCATCGTGTACCCTAATTGCTCCCAAACATACTTCGTCGATGAAAACAGAGCCTCCCTTCGGCGACTCTGGCTAGGCTTCGTCGATAAAATTGCATCGTGTACTCTAAGTGTCGTTCCTTCTTTCTCATACTAAAATTTCACTTCTTTTTGTACAAAATCTAATTCTGGTGTCTTCCCTTCTCCGAATCTGTAGATATAGGTCTTTCAAACTCGAGGTATCGGAAGCCATCTCCACCTAATCAGTTTGTATATCAGTTTTTAAACTTGAAGTTGAAAAGGTTAGTCATGGATTGTATATTTGCTTATCCTGGAACACTAATTTTTATTTCCTAATGGCGTTAATTAAGAGCAAGATTTATGGTTTTGTAGTGATAATTAAGTGTTCAGCATGACAACAAAGGTGAGATTTGCTCCTTGTTTTTCTATCCTTGTTGTTTATAGATTTGTATCTATCTCAAAGCAAATCTGCGCGGATAGCATATGTGGATAGAAATCAGTTTTGTTAGTTTTTCTTGGGAGTATTACTGGTTGTTTTCATCATTGTAATTTGTAGGTTTGATTAACAGGATGTTATTTTTTCCAACTATAGGCAAAAACACTTCAGGTATTGCGTAAGAAATATCCGAGTCTACCTGATGACATTGGCTCCCTACCAGACATTCAACGGCTTAAAGAGATAGGATATTTGGACACCGAAGATTGTGTTCTTAGTGACTCAGACGCTACACAGCCTCCTTCGAGTTCAGATGAGGAAAATACGAAAATCGCACAATGTCCTACTCGAAAGACAGTTGAAGAACTGTTGACAACTCCAGGTCGGCAACACCTCGTAAGACTCGATCCAAAACTCGCAGACAAGGCTATCTGGTATATCCTCCTCCTTAACCGTTTTTTAGTTATCAAAATATGTTCCCAATTGGTCTCTAAATTATGTACTCCATATATATGTTGTTTACTTATGGTTTTGTAGGTTCAAGAAGGATAAACGCCATCATCACATTACTAAGGCAATCTTGCGAATGATGAAAAGGCATTTGCCAAAACCTTATTCTGGTTTTCGCTCTATGCCGTTGCTATTACAACAAGAATGGTTTAGGTTGTTTGCGGTAAGTTTAACCTGTGTGGCAAAAACGTGGGTACACTTTTTTTGCTACAGAAAACAGGCTATACCCACACAAAAATCGGTGGGTATAATGAGTGTTTCTTGTAGTGCATGCTACATATCTTCTTCTACAAAAGTCTATATTTTAGGAGTGCAACTGAAGTTTAAAGTTTAAACCAACCAAAAAAATTCATTTGAGAAAAGAAAAATTGATTTCTAGTTAATTTTTTTTTTTTTATGATTTCTAATTAATTAATCTATCTCTACTTTAATAGACACTTAAAGCTAAATTCTCGAAGAACAAAAATATAAACTGATGTTCTCTTCTCTCTATACCTACACATGATTTTGTATATCCTAAAAGCATCAAAAAAAAAAAAAAAAACTAACCACTTCACGTTTACATACAATGATGAATCATGATACTTTACGATCTTATAAATTTATAAATCACGTACATTAAACATTTCAGACAAATTTATATATCCACATGAAACAAGTGATGATTTAAAACAAATAAATTACATAAATCATTAATTGGTATCACTTTCAACACATGATACCGTACAAGGTAGTTACTCAATTGCGATCAAGAACCCACACGGCAGGAGCGAAGACGGACCCAAACCATAACTTACCATCATCTCTCTCATAAGCTTCACTTACATATTGCATTGTCTTCCCTTGTCTATCCTCAAGTATCTCAAGAATCTCTCCTGTCTCCCCAGAGATTTTTATAGCGATCCCATGTGGCTTAAATCCGTTAAACAAACCAATCAAAAACTCGTTTTTGATTGCCTTCTCAACGAACTTTCCAACCCACTTATTATTCACCATTATTCTACCTATCAAGTTTCTCTTGCAATGTATGCCCAGCCAAAAGTCTCCACTCGGTGTCAAACGGATGTTGTCTGGATAACCTGGTATCTCGGCCCCGAAGATTTCGCGAGTCCCGGTTTTAGGACCTTTGATCCAATATCTAGTGACTTTGCCCGTAGGGGACTCGCATACGATTAGAAATGATCGATCTTTGTTTAGAGCCAAACCGTTGTTTAAACGGAAATTTTTTATTATAACTTTGGCCTCTTTCGTCTTCTTATCATATCTAATCACTCTTCCCGGGCTCTCGCCATTGACAGCCACATAAAATACATCCCTACTCGAAACAACGTAAAATTTACTAAGTTGGTTATTCATGCATGAATATATTTTGAAGAGCATTTTAGCTAGCACATATATAACTTAGGTGAATTCTTAATGAAAATTACCCGAAATGATACACGTCGCTACTATCATTGAAGTAGATAACATCTTCCTCTTCATCGATATCCAATTGATTCGCGAACATTACCTTTTGACCCTCTGCCTCGCCCACGACTAACTCAGCCAACCCACCCTGAGGTCCAACCTTCATGAGACCCAAGTAACCATCGCAAATGTACAAATCTCCTGTTTTCTTCTCAAATTTAAGTCCCAATGGTCTTCCACATGTAGGTACCACGTCATGTATTGAACAATTCCATCTTCATACAAACACCGATACTAGAAATGTCATCTTTATATTTATATATTTAAATTCTATTTTCAGATTTTTTTTTTTTTTTGAAAAAAACGGACAGAGTATGTAGTATTACCAAAAAAAAAAAAAAAAAAAAAAGGCCAGCATATTTTCTCTAGTCTCCAATTATATAAAATCAAACGATGAAAAACTATACAAAAAATAAACATATTTGCAATGCTTATCTAAATATACATGTGTGTTAAGTACTTATAGGTAAAAACCTGTGAGCAGATGTGTAAGCAAACTCAACCCAACCACGATTATCACCAGTCCACTTAAGAATCCGACCGTCTACCACGGCGACGTAAGGACCACCACCTTGTGCATCAAATTCCATGCTCTCGGGTCCATCAACAGGAAGAGGAATGGTTTTAGCCATTGGCAAAATATTTTTGGAGCCAACCAAATAATCTGGCGTAAGTAATATCTGATATATAATCATCGCCACGGTGGCTAAAGCTGTCGGAACGACGATCCAAGTCTTGCTAAGTATCGGCATTTTCTCTTAGGGAAACTGTTTTGTTCTGTTTTTTGGAGAAAACGTATGTGTTGGTAAGAAGAAGAGAAGACACTAATGATTAACTTGTTAGGTGAGACCTCAATTATTTATAAAGATTTTGTCAAATGGAGTAGTCTAGAAGTTTTCGTTTGTTTATTCAATGCAGAGAGTACACGAAATGTATTTATAAAAAAAAAAAAGATTACACGTTATTATGAACTGAGCGTTAGAGCACCTCCTTCAAACACATGAGCAAGGTGACTTTAAAATATTAAAAATTCAAAATGTATAAACAAAATAATAAAAAACGAAGGATTTTATCTAAATAGCGTGAGAATATGAATTGAAGTGAGACCTTTTTGGTGAGGTTGTCACACTTTTTAGAGAACCCCTCATTTGTAAACAATTTTTTTATGCATTTTGGTTTTTTAATAATTTTAAAGACACCTTCATGTTTGATGGAGGTGCTCTTATCGTTTGGTTTTGAAGTGTCATGTGTCCCACAACATTTCTAAAAGGAGTATCTCAATAAGTTATATTGAAAAATAAAAATTTATTACTAAAGATTCTCAAAATAGTTAAAAAATTCATAGGATATATTTAGGGAAAACGGACCATGTCGCAGCTATGCGTAGAGGTTCCATTTAACAGAATCATATAGTTGACTAACATGACCCTCGATCAATGCTCGGTTTGGTCAAGATACGAAGAGTTCGGGTATGAAACGGACTATTTTGAGAAGTTGAGATTCAAAATGGTACGTCTTAATTGTTTGGGTATGATGAGANTTATCAATTAATCCCAAAACCAACTAACAACCCACTAGTTGTTGTAGTTTAGCAAGGGTATCGAATCCACGAGGAACTTGGTTTAACACAATAGGACTTGGAAGTTTAACTAATCTAGGGCAATCATAAATGTTGAAAAATTCTAAATCTAGAAATTCAAAACATAAATGCAAATAAAGAAATAAGAAAGCAAAAATAA
>OVAF01002548.1:0-15379 GCA_900406245.1 Odontarrhena argentea | reverse complement strand
TCACTTCAAACTTGCACGTTCTCTTCTCTTTGCCGATTTTCTCAACTTATCGGAAGTCATGTGCGCTTTATCTGATGTTTAGTTTACTCTTCTCACGTTTAGTTTCTAAGTTAGAAATTAATTAGGGTTTTTAAGAAATAATTTGATTGAAAGTAACAAAGGTTCAATACACATACATTATACATAAAATACCTAAAGTCATAACATATAAACTTAGAAAATCATATACATTAGCCGCAAAGACACAAAGACTCAAAGGAATACGACGGACTAGCCCGCAGCCCGCATGCCCGCCGCGGTCCAGCCCGCATTCGCCCGCCGCCCGCCGCGGTCCAGCCCGCGTGACCCGCCAACATGCGGGCTTCGAAAAATTTGTCCATACCCGCCCCGCCAAGCCCTTAAACGGGCAAAGCCCGCGGACATGTAGCCCGCTTGACACCCCTAAATCTAACATCCATGTTTTTAGAATAACTAACTATTTTTTTTTTTTTTTAAACGTGAAAAGCAAGACTAATTAAACAACACATATGGGAGGCAATTTAATATATTCCCTCCTTTCCCAAAAAATAATTAAAATTTATTCTTTTATAAAGACAATGTTACTATTTTTCTATATATTTTTATTTAATTTATGAATTTATGGTAAAAATTGTAAGGAACTAAAATTTTAAATTACTAATGTTTTTGTATAATTTAAATGTGTTATTCAATTTAAGAATTTAATTGATTTTGTAAGAATTGAACATTCTAATTCTATTGTTATTCAATTATCTTTTTTCAATTCTTTTTTTCAATTCTCATGTTATTCAATTCACGGTGTTATTCAATTTTACCGCAGCTACACTATCATTACAAAAAAAAAATAATAACAGAATTATAATAAATTTAATAAAATCATATATTTAATTAATTAATATTCGATTATACATACATGGTTTTCATTTAGCTTGTTATATTTTTTTTCTTAAAATAACAAATATAAAATAGTTGTAGTTTCAAGCTTATCCAGTTTTCCAATTGTTAGTTGTATAATACAGAATCTGATCTTATCTTGAATTTTCCTCAAAAAAACCCCATATTTTAACGTTGATATTTTCTTACTACCTTATTTTAAAAACAAAATACGGGTTGATATAAAATACTCGGAAAACACACGGAAGAAATTAAATAAATAAAAAAACACGTTTCCATTTACCCAAAAATCACCCAAACGTATAAACCCAAAACAATAATCTTTCGGAAATCCCGAGAACAGCCCTATAAACAACAAGCCCTAACCCATCGCTTACATATTATATATATATATATATATACATTACCCCTTTCTCCTCCTCTCTCTCACAGCTCATCTCAACAAAATTAATTCTCTCATCCCAATAAGAAAGAAGTTTTTTTTTCTCGTCTTCCGATCTCTCTGAATCTTTCAATCTCAATCCTCTCAGGTGTGGAATTTGTTTGTGAATGGTGGAAACGAATCCGATCGGTGGTAAGTTTACGCTCTCCCTTCCGATCAAAAGGGCGAGCTTCTACCTCTCTGTTCCTGCTTCCTCTGCTTTCGCCTTCGGATCTTGCAAAGAAGGCTGGTACTTCCGCTGCCACGGCCTCGACCCGTGAAATCAATCATCAATCCTCAAATTTCTGAATCAGATCTGTTTTTGATTCTCGAACACGATGTTGCTCTACAACAAACAGAAGAAGAACCAGAACGCTAAAGGGAATAGGATTCTCATTAGCGTTACGGTTCTTGGTAGTGCTGGTCCGATCCGTTTCGTTGCTTACGAGGAAGATCTTGTTGCTTCTGTTATTGATACTGCTCTCAAGTGTTATGCTCGTGAAGGTCGTCTTCCTCTTCTTGGATCTGATTTCAATGACTTTCTTCTCTATTGCCCCATGGTTGGACCTGAAGGTACTTAAACCTCTCATCATCCACTGGATTTTGATTTTGTGTTGATATCAAATTGGTTTATTGAATTGGGTTTTGTTTTTGTTGTTGATAGCTTTAAACTCGTGGAGTGCAATTGGAGCACTTGGAGTTAGAAACTTTATGCTGTGTAAGAAACCAGAGGAGAAGAAGCTGGAGAAAGCTAACTCCACCATTAATAATGGAGCAAGGAAAGGTGGAAGCTTGAAGGCTTGGATCAACAAGTCTTTCAGTCTCAAAGTCTCCAGCCATTGAAGCCTATTGTTGTTTTCGTTTTCGTTTTCTTTTTCAGACCAAACATTGGTGTTGCTTATGTTTTCTCTTTGCTTTTTTTTTTTTTTTTATTGAGTTTCAATACTTTTGTCTTTCCATTGACATTGAAAGCTCTTCCTTTTCATCTCTTGTTTCACTTGAATTAAAATCCCAATTTCTTTTCCATATAATATTTATGGTTTGTCTACAACAAACATCATATTTTATTAGTCCTTATGTTATGTTCCTGCAATTTTTTAATTTAGTCTTGTCTAGTGGTGTCTGCAAATTGAAAAGTGATGCAATTGCTAGTAAGAAACCACCCCAACTTGTCGACTTGGTTGTATTATCAAGTAAATATACAGAGCTGATTAAAAGTGAAAGTAGTTGTTTAGTTGTTTCCCTAATGGGGAATAAAGTATTTCAAGTGGAGNTTATGTTATGTTCCTGCAATTTTTTAATTTAGTCTTGTCTAGTGGTGTCTGCAAATTGCAAAGTGATGCAAATACTAGTAAGAAACCACCCCAACTTGTCGACTTCGTTGTATCTTCTTTGTTGTATTATCAAGTAAATATACAGAGAGCTGATTAAAAGTGAAAGTAGTAGTTGTTTAGTTGTTTAGTTGTTTCCGTAATGGGGAATAAAGTATTTCAAGTGGAAAAGACGTCACTGTCGAGAATCCAAAACATAAAAGATTTTATTTTATATTGAAAAAGGAAAAACAAAGACAGAAGACAAAACTAAGTACGAAGTGAATGATGAATACACGAAAACACTACTTTCCGTACCAACTTCCGTGCACTACTTCTCTTCTTCTTACCCTTATCACGAAAACGACACACTGTTTTTTGTTTCGTCCCTCACTATCTATTGATTCCACGTCTCTCCCTCCTCCACTTCCTTATCCTACACGGGAGATTTCTAGATACTTCTCTTTACGAATGGAAACAACATGATGTTTTGTCTCGGTGCTTTGTGGCCAACCAAGTGTGTGGTTTACACATGCGATTACCATGAGAAGATGTTTATAAATTGTAACGTGTAATTCTTCACGTATAACCATCCTACACGATTTTACTCAGGCGTCAAGAATTAAATGCAGCTCTAAAATTGATGAAAAATTGCACAGTTTGGTTGGGAAACGAGTGGCTATGAGATAGATTCAATAAAATTGTGGGCTTTTAGGCTTCATTTACTGGAAGTTTAATGGGCCGAATGGCGAAGCACTACGGGCCTTTTTAAGCCATCGATAATATTTTTTGTTTGGTAAGGAGCCATCGATAATATTTGATATAGAAGTAAATTATTCAATGTTTAATGTCTTTTTTCTTTTATGGCATTGAAAACATAGATGGGTTTGTTCTTGCATAAGCTTTTGAATACCTTAATCAGTTTGGTCTCGGACACTGACGATCCATTTCGGTGTGTTTGTACATTCGTTATATACATGATTTGTTTAGAGATGTGAATTAACAATTATATTGTCACAGACTCACAATACATGATTGTAAGTCAGCAACCATTCTATCTCACAAACAGCTTTGTGCCTAGGATTTCTAAGACTATAAACAAGATAAAAAGTATAATTTATTTATATTTTTCTGATAAATATAACTAAACTTTTGAAACAAATTAATATTATATAATAAATGCTGACAAAAATGTACAATATATAAATTATTATAAATGTCAAAATCCACGGTCAAAGGTTTATTATGACGGGGATGTCTTATATCTTTAGTCTCTTTAACATAATTTTCATCAAAGTATGCTCACAACATTTACTTGTTGGTTGTGGATCTTTCCCTACTAAGCAAGCAAGAAAACTCAATTCCTTCCACATATGCATTTTATGTGACACATTTTTCATAATTATCCAAAGGGGATAGTCGTCATCTTGAGCCTCCTTAGCCACTATACTCCTAGTTGAGACAGACATATGTAGCGCTGAAATACTCTACATACTCGTTGCAACACTCTCT
Organism: Odontarrhena argentea; assembly: GCA_900406245.1. NCBI lineage: Eukaryota > Viridiplantae > Streptophyta > Magnoliopsida > Brassicales > Brassicaceae > Odontarrhena > Odontarrhena argentea. The sequence goes on along the minus strand of OVAF01002548.1, from coordinate 11,224 downwards.
GTTTCACCCTTTCATCCTTGATTTTGAATTTGGTTGTAGTTCTATCGAAGACAATATTATCGATATTGTTACCTTTATGTACCAATAGCCAAATCTTGTTCATTGTATGATAAACGTTGGCCACATGAGGCACACTGTTTGGAAAAATTCTCATAATGAACTCTTCTCAAAGAACATCTTTAAAAAATTCATTTAAAATTTAAATTCATTTAAAAATTGTATAGTTTTGACACCATCCTTATTTGAAATCATTTTGAGTCAACTTGATTCATTATGCACAATAGCAAATCACGTTGATATAGGGTTAGATCCCAAACTTTTACCTATCACTTTCTCCTTCAAAATCTCCTTAGTTTACGAATTAATCTTTTGTTCCATTGTAACCACTCATCGTGTTTTCTTCATTGCCCCCTCCTGAAGTTCCGACACCACTTTTTCCAGCACTGGCATAGTTATCTATGCTCTTCCTTGGGCTTGAAACTTCGAACTCTATATTTTCAGAATAATTGTCTTCGTTTTAATTTGCTCTAAGTTGATGTGTTACTGAATCTTCTTCCCTATGTGTGAAGAGTTAAAGACTAATAAGCTGATTTATGATCCATTATTTAGAAGAAAAATAATAAATCATATCAAACACCCACCGAAAAGAAATTTATGTCCGAATCTGAAAAATCTCTTTCAAAATAATTTAGATGACAGAGATATGTCTTTTCTTTTGCTTTTTGATGTTTAAGAGTTGGAGAAATGTTGTGCTAATTAAAATGGAAATGGATTTGTGGTTGTAGAGTTGGAGTGTGGGAAACATGCTTGCATGTATGTATGAATGCTCAAATATTATTGTCAAGTTACGTTGGCTGAAAATTAAATAATGGTACAACTATAATTAGTTGTGACGAACCCATTTAATGACATGTATGGTTTCTGTTACTTTTGGCCAATGCCCATTTAATTTCGTTGACCTTCTGAGATACAACAATTTTTTATGTAATTATTTTGCTATAACTTGACAACTCCTCCACCACCATAGGCGGTTAGGCACCACTTCCTAACTTTTTTTTAGGTTTATAAATTTCGACTCTCTCTTAAAACTCTCCATATTGTATCTCATAAACTTTATGAATAATGTAAATAAAAAGTGTGTATACATATACACTTAAACCATGTTATATATATATAGTTGTCTTGTATATACACATGTAATATTTAAATACCGAAGAAAGAAAACGAAGCAAATAAAAAGATAAATTTTAGCTTTAAGTTTTCAAGACAGTCATAAAGTTTTATTGTTGGGTTAGCTAGTTAGTTGGTGACAGAATAGTTTAGTTGCACTTTGAAACTAAATTTTGAATTTCTTTCTTTTGTTAATTTAAACTTAGACTTATATGTGGCTAATTAGCTAGCATCTTGAGCAAAAAAAAAAAGGACACGAGTCTTCGGAAGTAGATTTGATCTTGATTTGTCAGATAACATGTTGCCTTTTTCCGTTTGTTGTGGATTTTGGAAAGTAGAATTGCTAGAAAGAAAGAAAAAAAAGGATAGAGTTGCATAAAATTGTTGATGTTGTTCTTTGCATAATTCAAAAGTAGTGATACTATTTATAATACGTCCAAAATATACAAGTGAAACTGATTTCTGAAAAACGTGAAACGTATGCTGTTTTATTCTACACTTACCGTAAATTTTGCATATATTGATGGAGTGGAGATTTATATGGTGCACCATTCCGCCAGTTTGAAAAATTTAACTATTATTAAGCAAAAAAAAAAAGTAAAGGAAGATTCACTGAATCTGTAAAAGTATAGAGCAATATTTATTTTCTTAAATAAAATTCGCTAAATATTATATGAATCAATCTTTCAATCTATAGAAAGAAAATAAAAAGGTTTTGGACATTTAAAATCATGATTCTGTTGACAAAAGAGGAAGATCCAACTTTAGATTCCCATCCAAATACTATTTATTTTTTAATACTTTTTATGTATTTTCAAAATATCAATAACAGGCCAGATAATCTATTTATCTGCTAGTGGAAACTCTCGTCATATTATCACTTCACAATATTTCTAAAATTTAGATTAAGAAAAAAATATTGGATATATGTCTGTTATAAGAAAATACATTCATGATATATATAATATATTCTTATAATTAAAAAAAAAAATTCAAGAGCCAGCTCAACCAATAAAAATTTCAGATAAAATTTAGAGATGAGCTTAGTCGGAGTAGTTCTTGCCTTCTTGGAGTATGAGTTTCGGCTCACAACCTCGTAGAAGACCAATCAGAAAATAGAATTTCTATATTTACAGTTATTTTAAAATAAATACCTGAAAATATATTATATCAGAGGCTGAGACATTTTTTTATAAAAATCAATGAATTTTTGGGGAAATGAATCAGTAATTAAGTCATACCAAAAAAATGAATCAGTAATTAAATAAATTAATCTAAAAAACGTTATTAAGATAGAAAGAAAAAACAATAGGAAATCACCGAAGGATTGGTCTAAAATCTGAGTTTACCACAAATGAATGGCAATTTCGTAGATTTAGATTAAAAATGAGGATAATGTTTTAATCTTCTCTCTACCCTATTAATCTTATATATGTATACAACGTTCCGGTCAATTTTGGTCTCTGTTTTTCACGCCGGAGAGAACAATTAAATCCAAATCGGAGAAAAAGTTAAAAAGCTCGAATCTTAACAATGGATCAGATCGAATCTGCGGAGTACAATGGCTTCGAGACCTCAAATGGTAACTCTCACGTCGACCATGGTTGGAAGAAAGTGGTGTACCCAAAACGCAACCGGAAGCAGAAACCGGCGGATCAAGCCGCCGTGAACGGTGGAGTTTCCGGTAAGGTTGTTTCGAATGGAGCTGCAGCTAACGGAGATAATGTTTTCCGTTCACTCGAGGAGCAAGCTGAGGATCGACGACGACGGATCTTGGCGGCGAAGACGGCTGCTGAGTTGGAGGACGATGAGGAGTCGGCGGCGAGATCTAAACGCAGATCTTATGGTTATGGTGATGAAGGGTTTGATAGTGATGATGAGATCGCTGCTAGGAATGAGAAGAAGGTGGAGGAGACGAAGAAGCCGAAGCCTAAGAAGGAGAAGAAGCCGAAAGTTTCTTTGCCTGAAGCTGCTTCGAAGATTGATTCTTCGAATCTCGAAGCTTTTCTCGTTGAAGCATCGGTATGTGAAAATTGGCTCGATCTGTTTGTGTTTTCATTTGAATTGTGATCTGAATTGTGAAACCCCAAATCGAAATTTTGCATTTTTTGGTTGAAATGTAATGTTTGTGTGTTCATTGGAATTGTGATGGTGGATTCAATAGCTCTGAATCGAAATTGATGTTTTTGTTGTTGGTAATTAGGAATCGTATGCGAGTCAGCCAGAGATTCAGCTGATGAGATTTGCTGATTACTTTGGGAGAGCTCTTTCAGGAGTTTCGTCTGTGCAGTTTCCATGGGTGAAAATGTTTAAGGAGTCTCCTTTGTCTAAGCTGATTGATGTGAGTTACTTCGTATGCCTGGTCTTGAGATTTTTGATTGAGACGTTTAGGTTCGTTNTTGGTAATTAGGAATCGTATGCGAGTCAGCCAGAGATTCAGCTGATGAGATTTGCTGATTACTTTGGGAGAGCTCTTTCAGGAGTTTCATCTGTGCAGTTTCCATGGGTGAAAATGTTTAAGGAGTCTCCTTTGTCTAAGCTTATTGATGTGAGTTGCTTCGTTTACGTTTTTCTTGAGATTTTTGATTGAGACGTTTAGGTTCATAGAGCTGATTTTGTTTTTCCTCAACAGGTTCCATTGTCTCATATTCCTGAGCCAGTTTACAAAACATCAGTTGATTGGATCAACCAACGTCCAATGGAGGCTCTTGGATCGTTTGTATTGTGGGCATTTGACTGTATCCTCACAGATTTGGCAGCTCACCAAGGAGGTGCTAAAGGTGGGAAGAAGGGTGCACAACCTACTTCTTCCAAATCTCCGGTAATTTGGAAACGTTACCAATTTGAATGTATCTGATTGAATGTTGTATCCACTTTACCTGTGGTTGACTTACTCAATCATGTTCTGTTCGTTTGATGTTTAGGTGGCAATATTTGTTGCATTAGCAATGGTATTGCGTAGGAAGCCTGATGCTTTGACTAATGTATTACCGACTCTGAGGGAGAATCCCAAGTATCAGGGACAGGACAAGCTTCCGGTTACAGTTTGGATGATGGCTCAGGTTTGTCCAAATTTATTTTTCCTGGTGTAATCTGAGGACCAAATATGTTGAGATCTGTGTTTTCTGTGATCTGTATTCTAAAAGTTTGTTAATTGTGAAATTTGGACAGGCCTCTCAAGGTGATTTATCTGTAGGCTTGTTGTCATGGGCACACAACTTGTTGCCAGTAGTCGGCAATAAGAACTGCAACCCTCAGTCAAGGGATCTCATTCTGCAGTTGGTTGAGAAGTGAGTCAGAAAATTTCTTGTGATGTCTTTTGCTTATATATGTTTGGTAACAGTCATCTGATCTTGTTTATGCAATTTTCCTTCCAGAATTTTGTCGAATCCAAAGGCTCGGACTATACTTGTTAATGGAGCTGTTAGGAAGGGAGAGCGACTTATTCCACCTCCTTCGTTTGAGATCTTAGTACGGCTTACATTCCCTGCTTCATCCGCCAGAGTAAAGGTAAGTAGTAGTATTGAAATTTATAATAACAAAACCATGATGAGTTTGTCGATTCTGATTACAAGCATGGTCCCTGATGCATACAGGCTACAGAGAGGTTTGAGGCAATTTATCCCTTGCTGAAGGAAGTGTCTCTTGCCGGTGCACCAGGAAGCAAGGCAATGAAACAAGTCACACAACAGATATTCACGTTTGCTCTGAAATTAGCTGGAGAAGGTATATTATTAACAAACAAAACCTCGAATCCCTGAGCTTTCTGCTTCTCTCTCTCCTACAGACAGAGTCCTAAGGGTATTATATTGTTACAGGAAATCCTGTTTTAGCCAAGGAAGCTACAGCAATCGCTATCTGGGCTGTGACAGGAAACGTTGATTGCTGCAAGCACTGGGACAATCTTTATAAGGAGAATCTAGAAGCTAGTGTTGCTGTTCTTAAAAAGCTTGTAGAAGAATGGAAGGATCATTCCGTCAAACTATCATCATCACCAAGTGATAAGCTCACTCTCAACCGAACTATAAAGAGCTTCAGGCTAAAGGTAATGCCTCCATTTTTTCTGAGCTAAATTAATTTCACCTTCTTCTCGCTTGTAATTTCATCTCTGATCTGGCTTGTGATGTTCTCAGAATGAGGAAGCTATCGCTGAAGGAGGAGCCGGTAGTTCTCTTTACAAAGAAGCTGACAAGTCCTGCAAAGTTATCTCAGGGAGACTCTCCCGTGGAAGTGGCTGCCTCAAGGGAACAGCCATTACTGTTTTGGTTCTAGCTGTTGCAGGAGCTGTTCTATCCTCCAACCCGGACGCTGTAACCGAGCTGAAAAACCTGGTAGACTCATTCGATCTGGAGAAATACATTGCGGCAATCACCTCAGCTTTGAACTAAGAGAAGAAATTATAAGGAAAAAAAAACTGAGCACGATAAGTAGAGGTAACTCTTATTATCGTCGGTGTAGAGAATTACTTAAAGTTTAAAAGCCTTTTACGCTCTAGAGATACAAAATTTTGATAATCTTGAGCAGAGTTTAGGGGGTTTAGGAGGTGATGAATAATGAGGGGTTTTTCTTTAGACTGTTTAATTTGTGTGGAGATAATTTATTTCTTCTTTTACTTTTACAATGACAATAAAGTTATTTCTGTTTATTATATGTTTGATTTGATACTAGTGATGTATTATGTTTGGAACATGGCCTTAAGCCAAAGATTCAAAGAGCCTGCACAAGCCATTACATTGCCTGTATGTGAATCCAGAGTATATACAGTCCCAAGGTAGTAAAGAAACTCAGTAGTCGTAATCTTCTGGCTTGGCAAATGGGTATTTGAGGTAACCATTCTTGATGGTGGAGGGATCTTTTGGTGTGTCCCATGGATACTTCATATCTGGATCTCTTGGAAACTTTCTGAAGTTGAGAAATGGTGCCCATAGCAGTAGCCTGCAAATAACAAACTTGATAAGGTTAGAGAAAGAGAGAGAGTTGATGCAATTGGTGGTGCCATCTTACTTACCCGGGGAAGAACATGAAGACGAACATGAACTGGAAATACATCTCGAAGAACTTTCTTCTGTACCATCTTACCCTCAGCCAGTTCATGATGATTGGCTAGCACAGCAAGTATATCAGACACATGAATCATTCAAATCCTGTATATATTACAATGTCTGTGTCTCAAGACTTACTGGCATTACGAGGAAGTACCAAACCGATATGATAGCGATATCGAGCACAACACTACCCAATTCTTGTTGGTTGTTAACTCCTGTTATTGCCAAGGCCGGATAATCAATCTGAAATACTAAAGATTTGGATTACTGCTATACACGCATAATCTCAACCACAAGCACACAGCGTGATTTCTCGNTGTTGGTTGTTAACTCCTGTTATTGCCAAGGCCGGATAATCAATCTGAAATACTAAAGATTTCGATTACTGCTATACACGCATAATCTCAACCACAAGCACACAGCGTGATTTCTCGTATGTCCTTACCGTGGCAAGTACTGCCCCGAGTTGAGCTGCCAAGATTGTCTTCTTTGCTCCAAAGAAGTCACCGGCCTTTGCTCTCATCTTGACAACATTCTGTAACAAATGAAGTACCACCAACTGAAACTCTAATTGTTCCGAAATAACAAGTATTCAAGCTCTCAAGAAACAGAGATTATTCCAAGCTAGGAGAAGTCTTACATGAAGAAGAGAATCGGTTTTAGAGTTGGGTTTGGTGTGAGATGTAATACAAAGAGGAGCTTTGACACTGCGAGGCCTCGAGGAGAGAGAGGAAGACAAAGGACTCGGGACACAGAGGCCAAGAGAGCAGCAACTGCTCATCTCTCTGTTTCTTGTTTTGGCTTTGTGAAGTTAGTTTCCTTATCTGTTTGATATTGGTTCTAATGGCAGAGAGAGTAATAGCTTTCTGCCTTGGATTACTTTCTTCTGAGTCGCATAATTTCCAAGAGGATCGGTCCCACGTTTGGTTTGGCATATAGTAGAATATTTAATTTACAGAAATATGAAATAAAAACAACAAATTTTATCCCAAATCTTGTTAAGAAGAATTGGGTCCTAATTTACAGAATGTCCCAAGTTTGATGAGGTTCTAGATAAGAATTTTGTAGATATTCAAGGGGAAAGTAATAGTATGCTGCACCGTTTCAATTAAATTATAGACTCTGTGCCTATTANAAATCTTGTTAAGAAGAATTGGGTCCTAATTTACAGAATGTCCCAAGTTTGATGAGGTCTAGATAAGAATTTTGTAGATATTCAAGGGGAAAGTAATAGTATGCTGCACCGTTTCAATTAAATTATAGACTCTGTGCCTATTTAAAAAATTAATATATATAGTTCTATAAATTTTGGACTCTCTTTTAATAATTTTTTTCTATATTTAGACTCAAAATTTATTAAAAACAAATTAACGGATCAAGTGCAAAAGCACATCTGATCACCCAGTAGAGACGGTCCTAACACTGAGATGAATGTGGGAATTTAAAAACTAGGATAATAACGACTACAAGCCTACAACATGTGCTGGGGTCTGACATCATACTAAATTTTATGAGCATCTAACTTAAAAGTTGATATGTAAGTGAATCATTCAATTACGTAAGAGAATCATTGGTGAGTTAGTGTGGTATGTTCGAAATGCAGAACCTGATCGAGATCAAAGCTGAGGATTTAGGACATGTGATGGAACTTTTGATTGAGCTAAATGAAGCTGAGTTATTAGTGATGTTATCTTCAATAGCATTAAAGGCTTGTGACCAAAACTCACGGAAGCCGAATCCTTTTAGCCACAGACAAAAATTGTCCCTTTGTGTTCTTCACAGGAGAGACATATACAGCGAGAATGTTTCCTTTTACAATCCTATTTAAACGGCTAACAAAAACATGAATCTCCCATAGACCATAACACACAACATGCTTTGTTATTTCACTATTGCATTATTTTTTGTAAGAGTTTTTAACGCCCATGATTCTATTCCTCTGCAACAAAAAGGGTTAGTTAGGCCTTAAAGCCCTCCAATTTGATAAACTGAATATGCTGTGCAATGCAATTGTCTCTAAAAGTTATTTTATTTATTGCAAAGTAGATTAGAACTACATTATGGGGGTTTTGTTGAGGAATAAAAGAGGGCCACTTGATCCCCCACCTCTCTACATCAGCTCTCAATTCACCATCATTGCTCTCACCATTTTTTACTCTTTCTACTATTATTATTATAAAAATTCTCTTCTTTGTAAATATTATATATAAATATAAATATATAAACATATATATAATTGGTACTTTTAATTGGTTCCTTTATTGTTTTGCTTTTTTTCCAACACTCCTAGATTTAGTTAGTCTCATACCATTGATCTAACATCTGTCTATTATTAGAATCATTGCTTTATATCTCTGCAATCAATATCAATATTGTCGATTTGTAGTTTACACCAACTTTATCTTTGGTGTGTGGGGAATTCACGAATTTGCCAATATCATAGATCCGATTGATGATCAAATTTTATTATAGCGATTAAAGAGTCGCTTAGAGATGTTTTTTTTTTTGTGGAAAACGATCTAATTGAAAATAACAGCTAAATATTATGTGTGATTGATAGCATTACAACAATTAAAAAATGTACCTATATATTTTTATTTATTACTTCCTCGCACTCAAATGTTAAAAATAATCAAATTAAACAACTTCTAAATGTTGTTATTGAGTGCTCCATAGCATAACTTCGTTTTTGTTTCATGTTTCGTTTTCTTTTCATGTTTTATCATTTTGTTTTGAGAAATACCCTTGAATACCGCATTTTTAAAAAAAAGTTCCTAAAATATAATTTTTTTTAAAAAACAATTTTTCATATTTAAAATTTTAAAATATAAAAAAATGATTTTTAAGAATCCATACCTTATGTTTTTTTAGTTTGGGTTAACTAATCCATATTTAAGATTTAGTTTCGAATGGTTAAAGTGGGTTAAAGTGGTATTTACATAACTTTTTTCAAAATGTGGTATTTTTGGGATTCTCCTTTTTTTTCTCATTATTTTCTTATTTTCTGTTATTTCAAGTGTGACAGCTCTCTTCTTACAAAATTAAACATGAAACAAGGTTCGATATTCTTTTCAAAAAAAGATATTGGGTAACTAAGGGGATATGTTTATGAATATTGCCAAAACAAGACGATATAGGCATAAATTAATAGTACTATATGAGTGTTGGAATCTCTTGCTCGAAAAATTATACCAATAACGGTAGTTCATGAGATGTTAATATCGTTATGTATAAGTTTGAAGAAGAGCTGGTCGAACCAAGAATGACTTAATTAATCTGATCAACCAAGTATGCACAAAAGATATTGGACTTTTCTAAGCTTGTACTAACTCCCCATTAGTATGATATTGTCCGATTTAGGCTACATCACTAAGCCCTCACGGTTTTTCTTATTGGGTTCCTTCCCAAAATGCCTCATACTAATGGGAGTGTCTTATGACTTATATATTAGACCTCCTCGTCTAATCTCGTCTAATCTTTCCGATGTGGGACTTGGATTGATATCCCAACAATCTCCCCGTCAAGCCAAGGACCACACTACTCGTAGCTCCACTTTAGCGAATTCACCTTGTCCTCCCCGACATCTTGTGAATTGCGAGATGACACTTAGATTGCTCTCACATCAAACATATAGTCAACACACTCCTCCTTGTCCAGGATCAAATCATGTGCTCTGATACCATTTATTGGACTTTTCTAAGCTTGTCCTAACTCCTCATTAGTATGATATTGTCCGTTTTAGGCTACATCACTAAGTCCTCACGGTTTTTCTTATTGGGTTCCTTCCCAAAAGGCCTCATACTAATGAGAGTGTCTTATGACTTATATATTAGACATCCTCGTCTAATCTTTCCGATGTGGGACTTGGATTGATATCCCAACAAAAGATTCAGATGAACACCAAAGAAGGTGACAATAGCTGTTTATTATGAAACCCAAAGGTAAATGTTGCAATTGCTTTCACCTTGAACATATAGGAAATTTACAAAGAAAAGTATTTTAACTCGAAGAAAATTAAAAAAAAAATTGTGTAGTGCTTGTGGATTTAAGATTTACGGATTCTTTTTTCTTGGTCTTCCTCAAACCCTTTTATAGTTTTCCTTTCTTTGTAATCATCATTTGCATCTAAACTCGGATTTCTTTATAATTCATTCATTTAAATCGAGATTAACCATTATTTTTAGTAAGATTTTCAATTTTATATTTCAAACTCAAAACCACATTTGCAAATGTATGCGGATCCTAAACTAGTTACCAATAAAATCTAATGTGTTACGATATGTTTTTATGGTAACGACTAGCACTTAATCTAAGCTTTCACATTCTTTAAGAACCCAAAGTGAATGTCGAAATAATTTTCCTTCTTTTGTGGGATTTTGGAGCGCCATTACTATTCTGGAAAGTTAATCACATGTTAAAGGCTTAACCTAAAAGCTTAGGCAGCAATCCCCACCACCATTTTATATTTTAAAGTCTTCATTTTGATTCAGCCGACGAATATTAATCATTGAGGTCGCTTCTTGTGTCTTGTTTTCTATGATATAATCAAATGAATATATAATAGAAGTGTAGTACTCCAATTTTGTTTTTAATTGGTCGAATATCTCATAAGCCCATTTTCATTAAATATATTTGCTTAGGAGCGGTTCACATCAACACCTGAGTTAATCGACCCTGAGGTTGTTAATCTATTAAATAAATGATTTGAAAGTTCAACTGTACAAGTAATNAGATATATGGATGTTTTAGAAACTAAACAATAAAAATGGAAATGTTCTATAGAATCTATACTATAAGTAGTAAATTATATGGCAAAACAGTGAGGTGGGAGTGACCTGTCATTGAGCTATGTATGAGCCATGCCCACACCACATGGCTCCTTACATTCACCATTTTATTTTAGGGAATTTTATGGCAACTGCCATTATAATTTTTACTTCTTGTTGACTTGTCATACGACCGAACAGTGCACGAGATGGCACTGTTCATGACATTTCTGCCCTTAGTTC
>OVAF01002545.1:0-15395 GCA_900406245.1 Odontarrhena argentea | reverse complement strand
CGACGGATTTCCGACAACTACGTCCGTCGGATCCTCCGTGTTTTCTTGTAGTGTTTTTTTCATGGAAAACCTATTTCTAAACAAATTTTATACAGCCAGAGATATATTACTTAATCTTTTTAAGTTTGGATTTTTTTGATCATCCAGCAAGCTAAAGTCGCTTCAAAAAAATTCAAACAAAGGTAAACTCAATTACAAACAAAATATTTTATTTACGTTATATATAATTGTTCCTTTAAAACTTTATAAAACTGAACAACATTGTTGAAAATTGCCTTTCAAATAGCTAGGTACTTGATCCAAACCCAAGTTCTCGAGATGTGAGTCCCATGTTCCTTTGGATTCTGCATAAACTAACATTTCAACTGATACTAGTGTTTTCACTAGACTTATAGGCTTTGTCTTTGTTTTGACTTATCTCTAACTTCACATGAGATTGAAAAAAATATGAAATATGTCTTCTTTTTTTTTCTTTTCTTTTTTTTTGTTTGAAACTTAATATGAAATATGTCGTTTTGTGGATTCATGCATTATTCCTTTTCATTGTCAAAGGTATTAAACTTGTTAAAATCACTCCCTCTCTTGTTTTAATAGATATTTTAAGAGATCTTTTATTTTATTTTATTTTTAATGTAAAATTTTATATATTTGATATGATTATTTATATTCGGTAGATTAGTTTGATATTGCTTAAAATGTAATTAAATGGAAAATGATGATATTTTAATTTATACAAAAAAGAAAAAAATAATGAGTTCTTAATTTTAAGTGTTAAAACTTATGAGACCTTTCACGATGGTTTGTTTTATATATTTCAACGTTTTAATTTTTGTTAACAAGAATTGCCCATTACCGTACTAATCCGGTTATTAACAGTGAAACATTTAAGGCCCATTAAGTTTTATATTGGCCCACAATAATCTTTTTAAGGCTTCAACTTGTGGAATCTTAGTAGGCCCAAGAATCCAATACTCTTACGTGGCAGAGCTATAGACACTCATTGATACGTGTAAACTTCTCATTCGTCTACATTTGCAAACACGGGACCCACCTAAAACATTTCCCACGTGGACCAAACTCATTGGTTAGAACAACGTGTTGTTACTAGTTTACACTTGAAACATACGAAATCAAAATCGAAACCAAAGCTTCAAATTCGATTCGAGAAACGAAAGCTTGAATCAAAGATTCCTTCTTCTTCTTCTTCTCTGATTCAGAAGGTTCCAAATTTGTGTTCTATGTTTATGTATTGAAATTTAGAAAAATGGATCTGTTACGAGTTTGTTCAGGGATGGATTTGTTAGCTTGGAGAGGAATGGCTTATACTCTTCTTCTTCTTAACTTTGTCTTCGCTTGTCAACTTCTTCTTCTTCATCCTCTCGTTTCCGCTTTAGGTAAATTTGATTTCTTGTTCTATATTTTCCCTTCTTCGTTTCGTTCTCATATGGTTACATTGCTGTGAGCTCTATAGCTGATTTTGGAATCTTAAATGTGTTTAAATTCGCTTCAGTTGGTGAATTTTTTCTGGAATTTTGAAATTTGGTTGTGGGTTTGTAGCAATTTTTGATTTTGAGAGTGCCCTTTTGAGGATTAGTGGAATTGAGATTAGGACTCTGTTTTTGTAGACTTTATTGTTTCACATTACGAGTTTATGAGAGTGAATTAAGAGATTGAAAATTTAAGGTTGTTTTGTGGTACAGATGGTCAATCCGTAGATGCTGCTGAGTTATTTGAGAGGGCTTCACAAAGTATTAAGGTGAAGCGTTATAGCGATGCGCTCGATGATTTGAATGCAGCTATAGAAGTAGACCCTGCTCTTTCTGAAGCTTATTTTAGGCGTGCGACTCTGCTTCGTCATTTTTGCAGGTAAAGGTTTCATTTTGGTTTCGTTTTAGGTTTATAGGCCAGAAGATGAGTTTGATGTTGGTTTTTGTGTGTTGTAGATACGAAGACTCTGAGAATAATTACCTGAAGTATCTAGAGTTTAGACCGGGTCATTCGGATGCGGAGAAAGAGCTCTCTCAGCTTCATCAAGCTAAGAGTGCTTTGGAGACCGCGACGAGTCTTTACGAATCAAAGGATATTGGGAAGGCGCTTGAGTTTGTTGATAAAGTTGTTCTTGTGTTCTCTCCTGCTTGCTCTAAGGTTTCTCTTCTTTCTTTATCCATTTTATCGCTATTCGAAATAGAAAAAGTTGTTCTTATTGTTTATGTTTTTTACTTCAGGCAAAGCTTCTTAAAGTCAAGCTTCTTATGTTGTCTAAAGACTACTCAGCTACGATTTCCGAGACTGGTTATATTTTAAAGGAAGATGAAAATAATCTCGAGGCTTTGCTCCTTCGTGGCCGTGCTTACTATTATTTAGCAGATCATGATGTTGCGCAAAGGTTTGGTCTATCTTCAGTTCAGTTTCCAATCAGAGAGAGTTAGGATTCAAAACCGATAAACTTGAGTGAACTCTCTGTCTCAGGCATTACCAAAAAGGGCTTCGTCTTGACCCGGAACACAGTGAACTGAAGAAAGCATACTTCGGGTTGAAAAAACTGATCAAGAAGACAAAAAGTGTGAGTCCGTTAAACCTCTTTGTCCTCCCATAACATCGAGAGCTTGAGCAGCCATTTCTTTGTGTTGACAAAATGTGCTCTATTGCAGGCAGAGGATAATGCAAGCAAAGGAAAGTTACGAGTTTCAGCAGAGGACTTTAAAGATGCTATTGCTCTAGACCCTGAGCACGTTGCACATAACGTTCATCTCTATCTTGGACTATGCAAGGTCTCAGTCAGGCTCGGCCGTGGAAAAGACGGGTTAAATAGCTGTAATGAAGCACTCAACATAGATCCAGAACTGATTGAAGCTTTACATCAGGTTCATATCACTATGTACTAAATCTTAATATTATCAAACAGACAGATTTCTTATATAACTTCTTTAGAGAGGAGAAGCTAAACTGTTGCTTGAAGATTGGGAAGGCGCTGTGGCGGATTTGAAACAAGCCGCTCAAAATTCTCAGGTCAGTTAAAGATTTGTTTGTAGTATTCCTGAGATTCTTATTGTAACTTGGATCTCTTAGACTCATTAGTCCACATGTAATTGTATTAGGACATGGAAATTCATGAAGCACTTGGTAAAGCCGAGAAGGCACTGAAGATGAGCAAACGAAAAGATTGGTATAAGATTCTTGGAATTTCAAAAACTGCCTCCATCTCTGAAATCAAAAAAGCATACAAGAAGCTCGCTTTACAATGGCATCCCGATAAAAACGTCGACAACAGAGAAGAAGCAGAGAACAAGTTCCGAGAAATCGCTGCGGCTTATGAGGTTCGACAGAAATCCACAATCCCATTTCATTTTATTTTCACAGACACGTACAGTAAATCTAACCCGTGAAGTTACCAGGTTCTTGGAGATGACGATAAGCGGGCGAGATTTGACAGAGGAGAGGATCTTGAAGAGATGGGTGGAGGCGGCGGCGGTCACCATGGAGGATTTGATCCATTTGGTGGTGGTGGTGGTGGTGGATACACTTTCCATTTCGAAGGCGGTTTTCCCGGTGGTGGTGGCGGTTTTGGTGGTTTCGGTTTCTAACTTGAACATGAGAGACTCATGTAACTTATGAGTTAACAAAACTTTTTCAGATTATACTCAGAACACATTTTTCTTTACTTTCATCAAAAAAGTTTTGTGCAATCTCAATCAAAACAATAACACAATAACACAATCTATAACACAATCTCGTAGTACAACAAATTCAAAGCTCTCATCGTTATTCTTAAATCTCCAATGCTCTATCAAGTTATATCCATAGAGAAGAAGCAACAATGGTTGCCACGGTGATGATCTTGAACCCTATCAAGAATCCGATTCGCTCTGCATCAGAAGAATCAGTAGAGTCCCCTGCACCGTCGCTACCGGAGGCTGAGCCTGGCGAAACTGAACCGCCTTTCTCAGGCGATGGAGCAGGAGCCAAGTTTGAACCAAACAAAGCTAAAGGCAACAAAACTTGATCAACCTGATAAACAGCGAGCTGCTTATCGCTGTAGACAGAGTTAGCCACGGTAGCGCTAACAACTCCGGTAGTGATATTGACTTGGTTCCCGGAGCTAGTGATGTTAAGAGGGAACTTACCACTCTGACCATCACCAGCTTGTGTCCGTAAGGGATTACTAACGGTCTGAAACTGAGGCATAGTCAAGAGTGTAGGAAGGACATGGAACTGAACAAGCTGAACCTTTTGCTGGTCCGATAACGAGTTCAACGTTCCGGATTTGAGGCTGCTAAAGGCGTTATCCGTGGGGGCAAACACGGTTAAGCCATTGCTCGAGGAAGAATTGAGCTGAGTGTTGATTTGATCTGAAGCTTGAGTGCTTTTCAAGAGTCTTATGAACATTGTGAATTGACCGGCTTTTTCCAAGATTGCGGTAATGTTGGTTGGACCTGAAGGAGCTGGAGCTGGAGCTTGACCATTAGTAGTCGCAATCACGAGGAAGAAGATTAAGAGATTAGAGGAAAAAATGAATGTTCTTGAAGTAGCCATTGTTGTTGTAATGTGTGTGTGTGTGTGGTGAGAGGTTTTGTGGTTTGTTATATAGAGAGAGATGTAGTTTGGTGAAGAGTAGGATTCTCTTAACAAGTGCAAAGATTATTACATGGTAACTACAAGAAATTTGATTCAATTAATCCATAATAGAGATGGAAATTTTTTGGTTAATAAAGTTTTGTTTAGATTGAGAGAGAGATTGCTTTGAAGGGAAAGGTTGGGTGGGTGAGGATTGAAATTGAAGAATATGTGTAAAGGGTATTATTGTGTGATCTGTCAAAAGCTGTGAAGAAGTGTAATTCAAGAAATGTAAGATGATTAATCATACTGTTCATTATGATTTTTATGTCATGTGTGCCTATCATATCATCATTTAAAGTATGATGTCAAAAACAAAATATATGATGTAAGAATGCTTGAATAATACTGCTAAATACTGTCTTGTTCAAAAGCTGTTATGTACCTAAAATTTTCCATTCTATTTCCCAAATTCTACCATTCACTAGGCTTTGCGGTTTCCAAGCTTGCGGAGTCCAGATGCTTGTATGTCCTTTCGAATGCGCTTAGGGTACATTGGAAGGTGGATGATCTTTTTAATCTCCTCTAGCAAAACCTCCAAAGATCATTATTCGACATATTCGTCGAATTGTTGTTTTCTTGCACTACACGTCTAAACAGAGCATCTTCAAGCTTGTTTTTAGACATCATCAAGCTTGGTTTGGTTGAGTTCTGTCTTCTAGGGATAGGGTTTATTCGTGTATATAATGTCGCTTGAGGGCTACGTATTTTTTCTATAATGGGCTTTTTTTGGGCCAACGATAATTTTATTGATCCCAAGTAGTATAAACTTAAACCAAGTAAGTTTTACAACAAACCGACAAATGAATTAAGTTTAACCAAACTCAATCCAATGGTTTACTGTTTACTTAACCAAACCAAACCAAGATAAGATTTATACTACTAATCTCTACCTCTAAACTATAGTCTGAGCTGGTGGTTGAACCATTTGACTACCTGCTGCTGCTGCAGGCTCGGCCGTCTGGTGAGAACCGCTAGTACTCCATTTCACATACTCGCGAATAGCCATTGCGGTGGTCATGGTGACTCCAAATCCAATCATGGTGGCTAAGACAATGGACATAACTGGCTGCTTAACCTTAACACAAGTAAAGAGTTTATGAGGAATCAAGAACCAGAGCTTCAATAAAGCTTCAATAAAATTTTTTTTTTAAAAATGGTTTATGAGAAAACATTACATCAAATCTTACAACTGAGTAGAACAGATGCGCGAAAAGGACCACGAAACTGAATTGAATGGTTGCGAAGATCCATACATACTTCCTCATCACTGCACCAGATATCATATGATTAAACTTAGAATACGAAAAAAAGTATAATGTTGAAGTATTAAGAATTTTGATATTACCCATTGTTGTAGATACCATCGATGAAAGAAGACCGATAATGCAAGCAAATGGTAAAGCTATTGCCACGGAGCTTGATTTCAATTCCTTAAGTAGAAGGTGCTCCAAGAAAAGGAAGTACATGATCATGCTTACAATGACAAGATATGGAACATCTTGCCATCCACCATACTCTGAAGCCTCTATTTCCCTCGCTACTCCAGACCGATCTTGAGAATCTTGTACACGGAGAAGTGTCACGGGGAGATTTTTCACCTCTTGTTTGCAAACATCACATATTATGTTCCCTTTCATTGAGAACCATTTAATAGTGCATTCTTTGTGAGTAAGTGCTAATTCCCCTTTGCACATACATTCCATCTTAAAAGCTTCCGAATCTTCTCCTAATTCAACCATACAGATTCTACACACAGCTTCTTCTTCGGGAACATCTTCTCCGCCATCATCATTTTCATCTAAAACATATATCACTATTTGTTACATCGTGTCAAAAATGTCGCGCCAAAACATATATTTGAAAAGTGATTTCTTACCGTTTTGTTGAACCATTTGCGACCCCTGTATCATCTCTAGACTCTCATTATTCCCACGAGATGGAGTAGGAATCACACGGAAAAAGCCAGACGGTTTTACACTTACATCTTTATCGAACAATGCTGGGACAGAGCGTGAACGACGAATAGGGTCTCCACGCTCTCTTTTCTATCGAAAACAACAGTCCAATCAGTAATCAATGAAACGCTGAAGATAATCTACCTTGTTAATAGTATATCCGAGCTTTAAAGATAAGAATACTGACCATAGAACGAACAGGATCAACACGATAGCCCCCGTGCATGGACTCGGGGTTCGAATGAGACATAGGAGAGCCCGGTAAAGACTTAGCATTCTTAGACCTTCTAGGAGTCAAGAGACTAGACCATGCTATTCTTATACGAGACTTATCTCTACCACCAAACACCAAACCCACACCTTCCTCAACATCTACATTACCAATACGGTTCTTGAAGTTCAATAGATTCTTTAAACCAGTCCTATTTCTAGATGTAGATGGACTCATGGATCCAACACGTCTCCCAATTCTAGGACTTGGCATGGGAGAGAATCTGAACCTTTTGGAAATTGGACTAGAAGTTAAAGATCTATTTGCTTCCTCTAGTCCTCTCCATCTTTGGTTCTGTCTCGGTGATAACTCTTCTGTTATCTCAACACAACCTAAATTCTGCAAAATTTTGTAACCGTTCGTCACAAGATTCAATCTTTCACACATCATGAACTCAAGAATGAAAAAAAAAAATCAATTTTGAAGAGACCCACTGATCAAAAACAACAAAAATGATGTATCTTCAAGGAAAATTCGAAATTTAGAGAAATTGAGTGAAAAAAACTCACCCTTGGAGATGAAGAGTCATCTTTGTGTTGTGCTTCAGGAGTTTTACCTTTAACATCATCCATCATCGGATTCAGACCAAACACAGAAACAAGAATCTTTTGAGTTTGGAAGAAGTTAAATCAAACAAGAACACTCTTTCTTCTAGGTTTTGTTGTTTTGAGTTTTTTTTTCTGGTTTTAATATTAGTGTCTTGCACCGTTTCTCTCTACTCTTAAGCAGGTAATATATAAATGGCTAATGCTAATTAGTTTTTGATTTATTACTTAAACCAGTGGTGTTTATCTCTCTATGTGACCAGCATTTCCGATATTAGTCAAAAGTAATTAAAACATTCTTTGAATTTTTTATGGCAAAAAATGTGACTGTATTCCCGGAATATATCATTTATATTTAGTTCTATAAAAATTAATTTTTATAAATAATTGTTTTATTTCTCTTGCGTACAAGTTAATGTTCTTCATCCTGTGATTTTGTTTTTCCTCATTCTTTTCTATTTTTGGCAATGTATATCACATTTACAAAGACATCTGATAATGTTCAAAATGCCAAAATGGTGAAAGTGTTTTTGTTTTATTTGAAAATTCACTGGTTGGCCAACTTTGAATGAATCAGAATGTGCTAATGCACCAACTTTAAATGAATCAGAATGTGCTAATGCAATAATGCGTACGTAGCACGGAAGCTTCACTCGAGGTCTGATTCCCGCGTTTGAAAACATTTGAAAGTGTCTGGAAGTATGCGGTAAAAACGTAATTCGAAAATTTAAATTTTGGTAATATTTTTAGAAGCACCAATTCTGTTTATAAACTTCGATTTTGTTTTTCTGGAAGCTTTCAATAATAGGAAAAAAAAATCAGAATTTTTAAATAATATAAATAAATATAAAGACGCTTCCGAAAGAAATTGTTTCCAAATGCTTCTGTTTCCACGTACATGCTTCCGATTCCATGCAACGTAGAATAATACAACGGTAATCTAAATGTATTTTACATAAAAGACATTGTTTCCAATAATTATGCGGATTTGAGTTGTATAATAATTTATTAACAACACTGAAATTATTTACTATACCGCGCGTTTATATTAATTTGTATGGAAAAATATTTATAAGATTTTTCATCGTATGTGATATGATTCGAAAAACGGTTAAATACTTCTAGAATTTATTATGAGAGTTATAATAAGGTATTCAACATTATTTACTAAATCAAATAATTTTGTTTGCACTCTTTCATTTTTTCAAAAGATCCGTCATACATGCTACTTAATATTGAAACAGTTTGGAACTGACTAAGATTTAGACTCACCTAATGCCACACGAACAGACTTCGGAGATTTAGACGACAGATTTTATATTTGTTCCAGAACTGTTATCACCATCTCCTTCTAAATGTTGCCCCCTTCCTGTTGCACCCATATTTTGTCCATTGTGTCCACTTCTTGCTACACCTAGACCATCCAGTGGCATGGGAGACAATCCATGTTCAATTTGAAAGTAATGTAAATGAAAATGTGAAGTACTAGCGAAGTCTTCGATTGGGTATCGATACATGGACAATTTTTTTTCTTCTATGAACTAATGGGGTGTTTGGATGAGTTTGGAAAATCCTACCATAAAGAACTGCAAGCAAGCAAGACTAAATATTTTGTACGACGATCTAATTATTTTTGAAACAAAATCTAAAAGAAAATAAAATAATCTACAAGATTTTCAAATTTGTGAATGCAGACATCAGTAGTATCATTTTTTTCTTTTCTTTTTTGTTGAGGATATAAATCATCTTTTGCTTATTTTATAAATGTAACACCGACTTGATATTTTTTGTAGCTCAAATGTAAATTCCGCATTCTATTAGTATTTGTAGGTTTATATGTATTCTAATTTGATTTATTGAAAATAAATTTTAGATAAGAATGAATTAAAACGTTATGCACAACAATTTTTTATTTTATTTTTATGTTAAAAACAGATGATAATAAGATCTATTACGCAAATGGCATGCATCAAATCAAACCTACAATAGAATAGTAGAAAAACCATTTGCTTTAAGACAAGTTAAGAATGTGATCACTAAACGAGATTAATTGAGGTTAATGCTATACAACAAAATTCATGATGCAAAGAACTGATAAGCAATCCAATTCATATGGGCTAGTTAGGGTATTTTGCCTTAAAATGTTTTAAACTATTATTCTGATTCATGGGGCTAAATATCATTATAAGTACAATGAATTAAAATGGAGTTCCATGATTTTTAAAAAACTTTAATACGATTGCTTTTAAATTTTAATTCTGATATTTATTCTGATTAACTTTTCAATAACAATTGATATTTATCTTATTTTACTTTTAAAGAACCAATTTTATAATAACTTTCTTACATAAAAAAAGAGATACCATTACAGATCCACGCGTCAGTATTTACTAGCACAAAATTCACGAATATGGACTGTTCGCAGGGTCAAGCAAAATTCATGTGAAACCTCTAGATAACATCAAATATTTTATAATTTAAACCGAACTTTATTCAAAAAGTACAGACAAATTTTTTGTCCACACGTCTCTATCTGAAACTAATTAAACAACATCAACACGCTAGTGATGTGTTTATCCGTTACAAAAAATCGATTTTACTGTACAATAAAACTCAATTGTAATAATAAAAAAAGATTAAACTAATGAAAATAAAATTTTTGTTTAATTGACAACATATAATTAATAAAACCACAAAAAATGTATCTCTTAATTATAATTACAAGATGTACCATAATCATTGGAGTTAAGAAGGCAATGAATGATTAGAATGTGACATACTAATTTCTGTAATCTAAGAAAAAAAAATTAACAACTAAAAGAATGACACGTGGCAATATAATGGCGGTACACTTGTTAGCTTCACCATTAGCTTCTTCCTCACTCTCACTTCGTCTTCCCCCAAAGAAACAGAGCTTGAGATCACTAAACCCTAGCTCCAAATCTTTCGAATCAATAAGCTACTCTCAAGGAATCGTATTAGTTTCTTGAATCAATAAGCATAAGCTACTCTCAAGGAATCGTATTAGTTTCTTGAATCAATAAGCATGTAAGAAGAAAAAGAATTTTTTTTTTTTTTTGGCCTAGCATGGTGGATCATTCGATTGAAATGGAGACGAAGATGAAGTCAAATAGGGTTCCGAGAAGAGTCTGGTTAGGTTTACAAACATCTCTCGTTCTCCTCGTGGGTGGAAACCATACTTCCTCCAGGTTTTGCACTCGCTAGATTCTTCAACTTCCTCTTCTTAGATCTGTTTAAGGCAATCGTGAAATTTGAGGTGCTGGGTTTGAATTCTATGGGTTTAAAGATCTTAAAGGTCAATACTTTTCGTGGATCTATGAGTAGGCATTTCGTGCTCTCACCATCGTTTTAGCTCTCTCTATTGTTCCTTGGATGAGTTTACTGTCATTGTATTCAAGAGATTATATTGGAAAGTCTCAAGTACCTAGAGATTGTCAATCTGTTGAGACCAGTAAACCTTCTATAGAGTTTATGGAACCTCTACTCGAGATCAAACCTGTTGATTTTCCGAAATCAGTCGCTTACTTGCCTAAATTTAT
The DNA here is from genome assembly GCA_900406245.1 of Odontarrhena argentea. Lineage (NCBI taxonomy): Eukaryota > Viridiplantae > Streptophyta > Magnoliopsida > Brassicales > Brassicaceae > Odontarrhena > Odontarrhena argentea. The sequence goes on along the minus strand of OVAF01002545.1, from coordinate 4,447 downwards.
CAATCTCACTCTGAAGAAGAGGCTTGTTTACATTGACATCGGAGCAGCTGGGCATCTGGATACTAACTTAGCTCCAGATTGGTTCTTACCGTCTTATCCAGTCGACAGCAAAGCTTTCAGCGTCTACTTTGTTGATCATAATACTTCGGTAATGCTCTCGTATGTCAAAAAACCTGGTGTGACCTTTGTTTACCATCCGGATTAAACTGAGGAAAACACGACAGGCAAAAACATGACTCGGTTTGAACTGCTGGAACCATTTCCAGAAGGCGAAGGATCCGATTTCCTTGCTTGGTTTGAGGAAACTACGAAATATACAGACTTTGTGGTTCTTAAGATGAGCACAAGCCAAGTGGAAATGAAGTTCCTCTCTCTGTTGTTGGAAACAGGAGCCATATGCTACGTCGACGAGCTTTTCCTCAGCTGCTCCAACCACAAACCAGACTGCATCGACATACTCCAGAGTCTAAAAACCAGAGGTGTGTTTGTTCATCAATGGTGGGAAGACTAAACACCAATGTAACTCCATCTCTGCCTTGCCTTTTGTCTTATCTTCTTTGTTTCGGTGTCTGTCTTTGTCGTAGTTGTAATGGCTTCACCTTCTGTGTTTGCCATAGTTGATCCTTAGCCACTACAAGCACCTAAAGTACTAAATAAGAAGCTGTGTCTTTGTTTACTATCTCTATTAAAGAGACTTCAGAGTCCACTTGTAATGAAGGATTTGATCTATTTAAGATCATAAGATTGCATTTATTACATTTTGAAATCAGTTATTACACAGGTCCATTGTCTAACTAAGTTTTTGTTCATCTCCATTGCTGTTACCGCTTACTCCAATCTCCAAAAGCCTCTCTGCAGGTTGTTTGCAAACCGGACACAGATTCGATTGAAACCTTGTCATCTTAGCGCATCCGCTACACATACACTACACAAAAGAACACACAAACCATATCAGCATTTCTTCACACATTTCGTTGCTCGGAAAACAAAGTAAGAACTTGATACCATGTGCCTGCAAGGAAGAACAACTATATCCCGCGGCTCATACAAGCATACAACGCATTCTTCTCTTGCGCCACTCGCATCCTCATCGCAACCATAAATCTCACACATCTCATATCTCAACCCATTCACCCACAGTATCTGCTTCAACACTCTCACATCAACCTCTCCTTCCTCCTTAACATACTCCACTAGAGTAATCTCCGCATTCCCCGAGCTAACTCCTGAAACCACCTCCCCTTTAATCGCCAACGGATACAGACCTTTCTCCACATCACTAAACAAGAGCTCAGGATCTTCAAACAAAGATAAGTCTACACCAGTTCCAGACGGTTGAACAAACTTCTGACCAAGTCCTTTCTCGAAATCGAATGTAATTGAAGGTAAAGTCTCTTCCTTTGTTGCTAAAAGTTTACAATCTTCACTCTCTTTCGCAAAGAACACGATTGTGATCCTAATAACATAGAGGGCAAAATCCAAATCAATCATTGGTTTCATAAAAGATTCAAACTTTATGTTAAATTTCAAACCTTCCAGACACTTTAGCATCAAATGTGAAGGACATGAGAACCCGGGTCGGGTTCTCTGGGTCAGGTTCGAGCCTTAGAGTCTCTTTGATGAGATGAACGTGGTTATGAATTATGATAGCTTTCTGATGTTCAACGTAAGGAAGAGGCGTCGCCGGGAAAAATCCATAGTAGCTCGAATACTTGCGAGAATGGTCCGGGTTAGAGTTTGTATACGGCGTTGTTGGGGCGAATATAAATCGGTTAGGTGGTGGTTGTTGAGGAGGAGGAGGAATATGAATCCTCTGTTTTCTTCTCCAGCAAGCTCCGAAGCTGCTCATATTCCCCATTGCTTGATTTTCTTCTGTGGAGTTTGAAGTTTTGAACTGAGAAATTACGAGGAAGAAGGGACCAGTTGGTAGGGTTGGGCACAAATACCCGTTACCTCTTAATATAGGGTACTCGTGATTAGCGAGTCGGATAATGGGTATTATATTTTTATTATCCGTGGGTAAGAGTCGGGTATTGGGTATCGAATTTTTTTTTAATACTCGTCTCGTACCCGTCCCGCATTTAACCTGTAAATACTCGTAGTTTATATTGTTAATTAATTTTTGATAAATCTAATTATAAAATATAATTATATGTAATGTAACGTAAACCTTTGGATTGACTAAGGGAACCGAACAATTGCTTCTTCTTTGATAATTAAGTGACCTCTTCATTGGAGAACCTCCAGCCTCATAATGGTTAAACATGGAATTTGGCATAATTTCTTTTATATGGTGCTCTGTTTTGGTGTCCAAAATTTTAGAACTTGGAAAAATGTAACTCATTTGTTTACGAATGGCCAAAATAATTAAAGAAGATAATCAAAGTAAATTGATTGATAGGCTAAAAAACATCTTTATAGTTCATAGATAGATCGCATTATACTTATGGGTAACAAGTCGAGTCTGGTATATAGCGGGTAACGAGTCGAGTCGGGTATTCAACGGGTAAGTCATTTTTTAAACGGGTACTCGTTTTATAGGGTACCCGATTTTTTCGAGTCGGATACAAGTAACATTTTACAATTACTCGGTCGGGTCATGGGTACGTTAAAATTACCGTGTACCCGTCTCCTGCCCAGCCCTACCAGTTGGTGTGAGATTGAGATGATGGAGTTAAAGTCAACTAATAAAACGTTTTGTTATTTGGTCAAAGTCAAGGTCAGTAATGTATGGGTGGAGTATACACAAACTATATAAAAGTCACTAAGAGAAATTTTATTTTAAAAAAACTATCAATTGTTGTGGTTAGGGGCAAATTTTAAACCATACAAATAAAGTGAATACACAATCACTTTGATTTACCAAAATATCTTAATGATAATTTTTAAACGATGGAGAGCATGCTATGTAATCATGTGAACAATACTTTGTTTTTGTTTTCCAAGACTCTAATCTTTTTGGTGTTGTTCAAACACCCTAGCTTTAGCCTTCAATTTCAAACTTCTGCAATGAAGCTTATTCCTCATGAATTTAATGTTTCTGAATTATTTTCGTGAAAAACAAACAACTAACCGAGGTGTTATCCTCATAATTCGAAGTTACGTTCCAATTTTATAAAACCGTAGATTATCTATTTTGGTTTTCAGAGATTGATTTTTGATATAATACTAGTTCATATGGAAAACCAAAAATTAGATGATAAAATCTTATATCTTATATTATGATAAGCGATTACATATACGATTTTGTTATAACTGTAACATTCACTAGAAAAAGAATCAAAATACAGGATTTCTAGAATTCTCTAATCTTGATCTCTTGTAGGATGAATTGATTGTCGTCATCTTTTTCTTCGTGAATTGATCCCAAAGAAGGCGAAAATGAAGGTCTTGCCGTGAGAACAAGAATCACCGGTACAATTTCGAACGGTCCGATCATTCTTGTCATTATAAAAGACTAAGATAGCTTTTTGGATTAGACTTGAGAAATGAGAAATATATTAGTTTTTGGCTTTGCTTAGAAGATCTATGCATGATAAAGTTATTGAGTGGTGTTACTTATATATGAGAGCAATCATCAAATGATTTTTCTATATGATATAATTTAATGGGAGAGAGCAATAATGAGTGATCACTGATTAGGTTTGATTAGACAGATTAAGCAAGATTCACGTAGTTTACTAAGCACACGTGATATTCATGTTTTACATTTAGTTCATGAACGCGTTTCTAACACGGACANGCTTCTCAACTCGTTGACGAAGTTATCCGAGTGGAGTAACTTGACAAGAGACTGCGAATCCGAAAGCACTGTAATGCTTTGGATACCCAAAGTTTGCGCTGCGAGAAGAGCAGCTTTAAGAGCCAGAGATTCAGCAACTAAGGCTGAGGGAACAAATTAAGGTGAATGTGGAGGAGCCTCGGTCTATCGTGCTAATCTGAGAATCTCGGAAATACCAGCCAACTCCGCATTGGAGAGAGTGAGCATGCCAANATCTGAGAATCTCGAAAATACCAGCCAACTCCGCATTGGAGAGAGTGAGCATGCCAAGCTGCATCCAATGCTGCTGTTAGTAAAGCAGTAGTAATAGCCAACACCTCAACTACAAGAACTGAGGGCACCAAAAGATGGTAAAAGAGGCTTCGTAGAGGAAGCTTCGTCTTCTTTCTTGAGACATGAGAGAGAGCAACGTATGCAAATCGCCACTGTCGTGCATTTGTAATTGACGACAAAAACATTCTTGCTACAATGGTCCTGCAAGTTTCAAAGAGAGCAAAGCAAAGAATGCAAGATCTAGCTATATCATTAGTACCAGTCTCAAAGCAAAGTAATTCAACAATAACCTCAAAGGAAGGTACTTCTGTGACATCCTCACATTGAGGTAATTTGGTAACATCCTCAAGCTGAGGTAATTTGGTAACATCCTCACACTGAGGTAATTTGGTA
>OVAF01002544.1:0-15397 GCA_900406245.1 Odontarrhena argentea | reverse complement strand
AATGTCCAAGGAGGCCTATCAACTTAAGCAGATAGCAGTTAAAGGCCAAACTAATGATGTAACACCAGTAGAGACGAGCAAGGCAATTGTAACTGTGGCTGCCTGCTAGGCTCTTTATTTAGTATCCCTGTACATTGGCATTTCTTGTTAGGCGTTACTAGAAGCAGAGCAGACAAAAACTTACAGTAAGCATCGGTCACGTACCTTACAATACTCTGTTAGATGCACTATACCTTAATTCTGTGCACTGCAGATTCTTTGTGGGTCAATTTAATCTCCTGCTCAGGCTGTTTTGCTGCGCAAGATCACACATCAGTGTAAACTGCTGTCAGTGTAACCAAAATAACTCAGTTGCAAGATCCAGGATATTTGGTTCCTTAAAAGTTAGAGAAAAAGTATGTGGAATTTACTCCTTGGAACTCTTTACTTCATTTATTTTCCAATTGTGTAATCATGATTTAACTGTCGTGAAGTGTTGAAGTAAAGTATGATTCGAGCTTATGTAAAGTAGAATTTCTGGAGGATTTTTGGTATTAACGAGATGTTATTTGGAGAACTTTGAAGGTTACATGTTTGAAATAGAAGATAATTGCTTCATGTGGTGCATGTTGTTGTTTTTTTTTTTCTTATAAGAAATTGCAGTAATGTCAAATACTTCCTCTAAGATTCGCAGGGTACGTACTAAGAGTTTGTTGAGCATTGGTTTTAGGAGCTAAATGTGCACAGACAAGGACAATTCCTAGTTAAAATTGGTTATGGAAAACTACAGCAGGAAAGGCAATATAGGTTTTAAGAGGAACTGGTTTCCAAAAAAAAAAAAGAAAGGTTTTAAGAGGAACCAGCGGTTATATTTGATCTAGATAAATTCCGCTCTCAAGTCACAGATCTAACCCTAGTTTCGTCTTCTTCCACAGATTCTCTAATTTTCTCGATCTCCCTAGGATGTTTGGCGTAGACTACCAATGTAAGATATATCTATCTCTTCCGCGATATTGTGTTTCCTTGATCCTCTAACCGCATCCGTTTTGCAGATGGTAACACTCGCGTCTTCTGGGATATGGTGGATTTCCCTATCCCTGCTGGTGGCAAAGTGTCAAGTTTATATTGGAATATAACAAGGGCTCTTGAGACAGAGTTTTTTCAGGGCGATCTGACAATCTTTGCTTACGCTGGGCCGGAAAAGGATAGCGATGCGGTGGAGGAAGTTTGGGCAGCTGACCTTCTCGTCATTTTAGGTTGAAATCCAAGTCCTCTTGTAAAGGCTAATTTGTTTTCTTCGCTTATATATAATTGAATTTGTATTTTCAGAGGAGGAGAAAGATGTCAGACTTAGTAGGATGATAAGGGACATGGCTGCCTGGGCATGCAGCCGACCTACCAAGCAAGATGATCCCACTTGTGACCAAACTAATGTGATGGTAATTACCAAGGACTTAACACAGGAATGGACGCCCTTCTTCAGTGTTCTTGACGAATTGCAGAAGAAGGGTTACAATATCTTCTTAGTAATTCCGGATGATGGTCAAGTAGTTACTACTGATTCAAGCTACACAAAGGAAGAGCTGCTTGACATTCCACTCCTTGTATGGCGTTGGGGAAACTTATTTGCTGGAGGATCCGCTGAGAACCTCAGGGATTCTGATAGAGAACTTCCTATTTGCCCTGAGGTACAAGTTGGGAAACGTCACCACTCTGAATCTGATTCACAAGATGTGATACGTCACCAGGCTGATGCTGACTCTGACAACTGTTAAAATGTCGTTTATCTTTCTTATCCTAAAACTCCCAAGCAAACTTTTTATCCCTAGTTTTCTCTGTCGTTCGTTGAAGATAGTATTTCTGTTTATCCAACCTTGATTCCCGCTTTGCCTTACCGTTTATATTTTTGTAATTCTGATTTGAGAAGCTTGTGATATGGTTGGGTTTCTCTCAATCAACTTTTTCATCAGTGAGCGCATCATCTTTCTTGTCTTACAACAAAGTTCATGTTTTGCTTCCTTTATGGTATGAATGCTGCTTAATTCATAGTGTTCAAATGCAAACAGCCCCACTAACCCCCTTTCAAGTCCTCTGGCTTTAGCCTGTGACGACGACAGTCTATGGGCAGAGATGGCAGAAGATAGTAATGACCACAACGAAACAAATGGCAAGAGATTCTAATGGCCACAACGAAACAAGTGGCAAGATTTTGAATCTCACAAGGATTTCCATGACTCGCATCTAAGGCTTTTTTTTGGGCTTTGTTCCATGATTTTCCCGTGCTCTGAATTTTGTCTCCCCTGACCTTCNCTCTTTTTTTTGAAAAAAAAAAAAAAAAATGTCAGTCATTTGGCTGGAGTTGTGGGGAAGCAGAAACGTTTAATAAGTTAAAGCACGTATTGCAGATTTTATTAGATTGTTGGATTACATTGTTATGTAGTACATTGGCTACTACTAGCCGAAAGTTCCCCCATTCTGGCTCTTGGAATTTGTTTTGATTTTTTTCCATTTTCCGGTGGCTTTTCCGTCCAAACCGCTAATTGGAATTATCGAATTAATAGTGATTTTCTGTTTTTTTCCCCTTTTCTTCTTTCGTCTTGTTTCGATCATTCTTTTTTCTTTTCCATACAATTTCTTTTATTTTTACAAAATCTTTTTTTCTCTCAACCAAACATTAATTTAAAAGAAAGGATAAAAATTCGACACCCACAAAGATGCATGTTTATTTACCTTAGTAAATTCGATAAAACGTTCATTTGCTCCTCATGCTAGATTTTCCTCCTAGTCTCCCAGTAGACGTCAAAAGCCGGCCACAAGTTTGGTTCTCGAATGATTTTCACAAGCTCCAAAGAATCTCTAAGGAAGAGTGAGCACAGTAGGCCACGATTAACAATAACTTGCATAACCGAAATTAGAGCCTGAAATAAGAATAACTTAAAAAAGGGATCCTTACTATTTGGGGTCAGATTTTATAGCCAAACACCAAAATGGGCCAAAGAAATCGTGTGCCCAACTTTGGCTATTTTCATACTATCTAACCCCCATTGTTCCTTGGTAATTACGATTCATGGAATTACGAAAGAATCAAAATACCTTCAAGTTCTTGCATTCATAGAAAACCCTTCCCGGATTCTTCTATGTAGTTGACGTCTGAGTGATGGGAGTGAGACCGCAAAAACATCGATACGGAATCCCAGCTCCCTGTTTTCGTGGTCCTGCAGATGTCGCTTCGTCAACAGGTGCAGACTCTGGAAAGAAATCCGCAAACTCTCCAAAGGGTCCGTAATCCAAGCTTGGTTCGCTGCTCGAGGGTTCGCTATAGCTGATGTGACCCATTCTGATATCACCGAAAGGTGGAGGCTCGCGGCAAAGAGAGAGAGAACAGATAGAGTTAACACCGGCGGTGGGAGAGGAAACTAGTTATTATTCCAAAACAATTTAGGGCTTCCCCCGTATATATAGCAACCCCATAATCAAACCGGGTTGACCAAAATACCGGTTAAAGAAACTACTTAGACGACTTCAGTACGAAGTCTGATGTATCGTATTTTTCACTACAATAAAATAGACTTCAAATGATGTCTGTAAACATATCCTACGCCGTCTTTCAGACTTCTATTATAAGTCTCTTTTTCTCGTTCAATATATTCTCATTACGTTTCCAAAGTAAATCGACATAATGTAATTCATATTAAAAAAAAACAAATTTACTCATATGTGGATAGCCTATTTATATGTTTCTATTATTTTTGTTTCGCAATATTATTTTTCGTGTAATTTATAATTTATTTTTAAAACAAGGCTACTGAAATAGACTTCAAATGATGTCTGTAAACATATCATACGCCGTCTTTCAGACTTCTATTATAAGTCTCTTTTTCTCGTTCAATATATTCTCATTACGTTTCCAAAGTAAATCGACATAATATAATTCATATTAAAAAAAAACAAATTTACTCATATGTGGATAGCCTATGTATATGTTTCTATTATTTTTGGTTCGCAATATTATTTTTCGTGTAATTTATAATTTATTTTCAAAACAAGATTAATGAAATAGACTTCTAATGATGTCTGTAAACATATCTTACTTATCTTTTTCAGACGTCTCGGAGTTTATTATTGTCATTGGCGCAGATATTTTTTTCTTTGTTCAACAGGGCTATTATAGGTATTTCACTAACAGAAAGTCTAGTTTTGCTTATTCTTCAAACTGTGGTCTACATTTGTATTTCAATTCAATTTGGGGCCTAGATTTTGTAATTCCCCCCTTAAAAAATCTATTTATAAAGATAAGATTGAAGTTGTTTAAAAAAAAGAAAAACATACGGTTGAGTATTTGAACTCTCTGAAATTTTCAGGACTACCAAAGCATAAAATCTCTTTAAAAGTAGGAGTTCCCATTAAATCTCTTCAAGAACCTAGTCTACTACTAGTAAAAGTTGAGGCATTAGCGCTCTGAGGCCGTCCACATGGGACGTTAAACAACCAATAGTATCGCGCCAAGTAAGTGTTCCATTTTCAAAATAAAAGTCTACAGCAAAAAAAAAGAAGCAAAAACTCTACAACAAAGAAAAAAAAAGAAGCATATCTTACAAATTAGAGAAAACACAAATTTTTTTTTTAAATCACAATATATATATAAAAAACGAATTTAAATAAAAAAACAGAAATATGAGAGATACAATAAAAAAGGAAATCTAAAAAAATGTATATTTTACAAGTTAGGGAAAACAAAAAAAAAATCACAAAAATATAAAAAACGAATTTTTAAAAAACATAAAACAAATTTGTGTTTTTTCAGAGAAAAAAATGGAAAGTTAAAAAATACAATAAAAATCAAAAATTATAAAAGAGATTTTAATACATTTTCTCCTGAAAATTTCAAAGTTCTTAAAATGGATAATATCAAGTACACAAATAAGTAAATAACCAAAAAGGATGTTTTCAATCATACCAAAAAAAAAAAAGGATGTTTTCAAAATATAAGTCTACAGCAAAAAATGAAAAACCCTAGAGAAAAAAAAATGCATATCTTACAAATTAGGGAAAACACAAAAAAAACAAATTAAAAAAAAAATCTCAAAGATATATAAATTATAAAAAAACATAAACATATTTCTAATTTTAGGGAATGTTTAAACGATTTTTTTAAAAAAACTTAAAACATATTTCTCTTTTTTTGAGAAAAAATGCAAAGTTAAAAAATACAATAAAAAAGGAAAAATTAAATTATAAAAATATATTAATACCTAAATGTTAGATTATGAATCACACATTAAAAATATTTGTGTAAGGATGCTTTCAAGTAAAAAAAAAAAAACCATACCTTACAAATTGGGGAAAACATTTAAAAATTAAAAATAATCACAAAAATATATAAAATGCATTTCATAAAAGTATTAAAAATATTTGTGTCTTTTGAAAAAAATGGAATGTTAAAAAAATACAATTAAAAGGAAATGGAAAACTATAAAAATATTAATAACTTAATGTTAAATCATAAATTAGGGGAAAGTTGAGAAATATCCACATTCCCATACCCATATTCATAAATACCCACTTTTAAAATCATATATACTCACTTTTTGTTTTTTATTAAAAAAATTTATTAATTTTTATCCAAATTAATATTTTAATATTTTAAAATGTTTTATAATATTTTATAGGGTTTTTGGGTTTAGAATTTTAGGGTTTACGGTTTTAACCCTATTCCCCTAAAATATAAACCCTAAAATCTTAAAACTTAAATCCAAATACTTATTAAACACTAGACCCAATCCTACAAAGTTTCAACCATAAATTATAAATTTTAGTACCCTAAATTAATCATATAATCATACATGAAAAATGGGTATATTTGATTAATAAAAGTGGGTATATATGAAAATGGGTATGAGAAAGTGGGTATATCTCACAATTACTCCATAAGTTATTGTATTGTCTTTTTTTTTCTTCTTTAAAAGGATATTTGCAAAGAAAAAGCCTACATCAAAAAAAAAAAAAAAATGGCATACCTTACAATTAGGAAAACACACAAAATAAAATAAAAAATAATCACGAAAATATATAGAAAACAATACCATTTTTAAAAAAAAACATAAAACATATTTGTGTTTCTTGATAAAAAATGAATTTTTTCAAAATACATTAAAAAGGAAAATACATTAATGTTAGATTATAAATTATCTATTTTTGAACTAACCAAAAAAAATTTAACCAAATATCACATAAAGATTTTTTCTTAATTTTGAGGAATTGACTCAACTATAAATATAGTTAATCACAAATCATGAAAAATCCATTCACAATAAATAATTTTTATAGCAGAAAAAACATATTGATTTTAAGCTATGGCTCCTACATATTTTAAAAATTGAAAAACATTTAAAAAATGAAAATTCGATTAACAATATATTAACCAAAAAGGAAATTAACTAAATATCACATTAAGAATATTTCTTATTTTGGAGGTATTGACTCAACTATAAATATAGTTTAACAAAAACCATGAAGAATCAAACCACATTCAATATTTTTAACAGAGAGAAAGCATAATGATTTTAGGCTATGGCTCGTATAGTTTTTTCCCTACCTGTTTAATCTCTTCTTAGCTTGGTCTTTGATGATTTTAAAAAAGGTATTAACAAGAAATGTTAACATATGATGATAGGATGCAAACAAATAATAGTATTGTGACAAGTAAGCGCGTAGATAATACGAAAATTTGATTATCAATATATTTGTGGTTATTTTCTTAACAAGGATNAAAAAAGAAAAATTAAAAAAAAAAAAAAAAAAACAATAGAAAAACAAAAAAGCGAATTACTTTACAAAGTAAGAAAATCTAAAAAAAAAACAGAAAAAAAATTAAATTTTTTTAAGAAAAAAGTAAACAAAAAAAAATGGCAAACCTAAGACCATATCCAAAAATGACATTTTGGAGGATGTCTTAATTGTAAAATATATTATTATTTAGTATTATTATATTTAAAATGTGTAAAGACGAGGTCTTATAAGAGATTTTGGGGTCTTAAATAACCCTTTAACCCTTCTCTCTCATGTTTTTTTGACACTTAACATATTTTTTTTTTTTCATTTTTTTTTTTCTAAAGACCCTCTCCCAAAAATCCGAATATTAATAATGTATTTGTGCTTTATGAAAGAAATTTATTAAATATTTTTATTAAAAATCTACTACAAAAAAATCACCAAAAATTTGAAAATTCGAATATTAACAATATGTTTGTGCTTTCTAAAACATATATAAAGTTTTTAAAGATCACAAAAAACGAACTTAATAAAAAAACAGATTTGTGTTCATATACCTTACAACTTAAGTTGGAATTTTAAAAAAAAAAAATAATAATCACAAAAATTTGAAAATTCGAATATTAAAAATATATTTGTGGTTATAAGTTAATGAAAAGGTTTTGAAAGATCATAAAAGACGAATTTCAAACAAAAAATACATTAAATATATTTGTGTTTTTTAAAATATGGAACGTTAAAAAACTACATATTAATACATTAACGTTTGATCATAAATTATCTATTTTTAATACTAACAAAAATGGGTAATAAATATCCTTTAACACAATTGTTCTGCATTCAAACAATATCTAAGCATTTATTGGGGCACATCAAATAGGCTGCTACAAGATAATTCAAAGGCGGTAAAATCTACAAGCTTCAAAACTTTTTGGCAAAGACTACAAGGACAGCTACAAGATGTCTTCTCACAAGTTTATTATACAATTCACCCACTTAACCACAATTGATAATGTCGATCATATTAGCCATTCTATTGCAAGACAAAACTGTAAAATTTGTGCGATCCTGAAATTTGAAAAAGCGGTCGAGATAAACAAAGAACTATACGGTAATATCTAATTTATACCATACACAAAACAAATTTCAGCTAAAATACTATCATGTTGTAATCACACACGTATTTAGTTTAGATGTAAAGTGATACTCATTGATTATGACAACTTCATTAGCCCAAACTTATATGGTCAAGTCGCTGATGGTGTGTTAAAGGAGGCATAATAAAAGTACAACTTCAACTTAAAGAGTAAGGACCTCTTTACCTAGACTTACATATCTTGAATAAAAGTTATGTTTTACACCTCTTTGTTTTTTTAATCAGGGGACCAGCTTTTCGTTTAATTTTATAGGGTGTCATTGCAACTAATTTCCATTAAAAATATAATAGAAAGCGGCGTCAAGCCTATCGTGCTCCTTGCCACTACTCAACCCAAGGACATTTAAAGGTAATTTTTAACTTATATTTTTCAATGCCTGCAATATTTAAAATAAAAAAACCATCTTTTATATGAATGATGTAGATGTGTTCAGCCTCTCCTCCACCTCTTCCATCCGAATATATTTGACAATGATGTTGAACCAAATGTTGAATACTTGACATGGTATGTACAAATTTTCACATTCCTAAACTTATAACTAAAAATCATATGGTTGGTCGTTGAATAACATATTTTCTATATCAAGGTGGGAAAGATGGTAAATATTACTTTGTACTTCGTCTCAAAGGTTACAAAGTCCGAAAAAATCTACAAATTTCTTAAAAACGACACTCCACATTTATTATCATTGAGATCAACATTGGTACTTTTGTTTTGTATCCAAATTTGAGATATCTGTTTTAAATGAATAAGTTGACAAAAAGAATAAAATATACATAAAAGTATGAGCAAATTCATATTTCAAAAACTCTAACAACAAATTATATTCTAAAATCATTTACATGTTTTATATAAAAAAAAAAAAATTTATAATATGGTACTGAATATTAAATGAAACAAACTTTTACTCTAATGTCATCGAATTAGTACTCTGAAAAACTATAAAGCCAGAAAATGTATTAAATGAACCACCGTAGAAGGAGAGCGAATAGAAGGGGACAAGGGACAACGAAGCACCAGCCCAATCGGAGAGAAGGGGAAGGGGAAGGAGAAAGAGATAGAAAAGTTGAGTGTATGGTGGGATATTGGGTTAAAATTTTTGACACAAGTTCTGGATTTCTGTTGAAGGAAAGAAAGAAAGGAGGAGAAGAATCGAAGAAAAAAGAGAGAAGATGAATCGCGCAGATCTCTCTCTCTCTTTTATTTCTTTTTATTATGTCAAATGTTTATAACCGTTGATTTTTTCTAATCCGATGGTTCATAATAAATCCTGAAGTACGTTACGGATTGATGACTTGCCATTACTGTAACATCTGCACCATTGATTTAGTTTGATCTAACGGTCTGCAATAATTCATTATGTATGTGTTTCTTTTGGTCCAAATTTTTATGTATATATCAAACATAAAAGTTTTACATAATTTACATGATTTTTCATTTATTTATTTTTTTGAGTTTTATAACTTGAAATGGATCAATAACAATATATTTATTTTATTACTTATATATATATACATATATATCATAAATCATAAACAAACAATAAAATTTGAAAGCCGTAAATAAAACACAAATGATAAATAAAATACTAATTCATTATATTATTTCATTTTCTCAACCATAAACTACAAATCATAAATTGAACTTTAACTCATACACTAAATTCTAAATTTATACCTTAAACATTAAACGACCAAAAAGTTATGACAACTCCTATCCAACATTATAAACCTGAATTTCATATATACTTTATATTCTAAATTATTAATCAAAAAAAAATTTATATTAAAAAGCCAAAGCAACATACTGTATTAGAAGTTTATATATTTTGTGATATCTTATACCATAAGAACACATATAATTTTTTATATATGTTTTTAGTTATAAGGATAAGTGAATGTTTGATTACGAGTTTAGAATATTGTTTATTAGGATTTAGGGTTTAAGGTTTATGAGTTTAGTTTTAGTTTTAGTTTTAGTTTTAGTTTTAGTTTTAGTTTTAGTTTTAGTTTTAGTTTTAGTTTTAGTTTTAGTTTTAGTTTTAGTTTTAGTTTTAGTTTTAGTTTTAATTTTAATTTTCATTTTAATTTTAATTTTCTTCTTAATTTACATTTTAATTTTAATTTTAAAATTAAAATTGAAATTAAAATTAAAATTAAAATTAAAATTAATATAAAGTTAAAATTCATTTTAATTTTCATTTTCTTCTTAGTTTACATTTTAATTTCATTTTCATTTTAATTTTAATTTTCTATTTGTAATTATTTTTATCTTTTATGATTTTATATTTATTTTTTATATCTTTCATTTTTATTTGATAATTTAATTTTTGGTAAGAGAAGAAGAAGAAAAAAAAAAACAAAAAAAATCTGAGATGTTGAATTTGCATATGAACTCTACTTTCCCCAACATCTCAAATATCTAGAAATTTGAAACTTTTGAGATTTTGTATCTGGACGCAGCGTCTAGATGCAAAAGTTTTTAGTGAAAAAACGAACAACATCTAGACGTCTGCATTCAGATGCTGCGTCTGGCAACAAAAACGAACAACACCTTACTTGATGAAATACTTTTACTTGACCGAATAGGTTTTTCCTGTAGCATGTGTTTCACCATTTGTTCCATAATCACCTTATAGCATTTTTCCATAATTTAGGATAACGGATTGTAAATTTGTAGGGTAGAGGTTTAGTGTTTTTAATAAATATTTGAGTTTAAATTTAATCATCAACCTTAGACTCTAACCCCTAAAACTCTATAAACATTATAAAACATTTTAAAATTTATATTTGATAAGTTTTTACATTTTAAAAATATTTATTTCTGGATTTATTCAAAGTTTAAGAACAAATTGATTTGAGGGGAAAAGTCAAATGCAAAACTTAAATTAAAAAATAATTTTACACATTTGTTAAAGTTCGTGTATAAAAATTTCAAAACTAATGAGTATATGTATTAATCTGAAAACAAAATTTATTTGGTGTATTGGTTTGACAACACTAAAAAGTTTTGTATACTTTTTAAACTGATTTTATTAATTTGGTGTACTTTTAGATATTTTCCCCATATTAAAAACAACAATCAAAGGGTTCAAAAACCAAAGTGTTCTTCTTTCTTTTCATCAAAAGGGAGTAATATTGCAATAAAGAGAACAAAAAGGACCAAGACACAATAAAATTCTCAAATGAAAAAACAGAGAAAAAACATTTAATCAGAACCAAAATATCGAACCAGGAAAAATAGAGTAAAAACAATAAAACGGAACCGATACTACTAATTCATTCACCAAAATCACTGACTCAAACCAATCATCATATTCCATGTACTTTCCCACGTGTTCCATCTCCACATCCACACCCTTATTGTTCCATCTCCACATCATCTTCAGGCCATACCCCATCGTTGTCCATCATCTCCGCATCATTAACCACGTTAATCAAACTGGATAACACATTTTGTATTGGAAAATAATGATCCACAGCAGCTTCAAGATCCCTGTGGGTACTCGTTGGCGCAATCAAACTGACTTCAACCCCACTCCGTCTCAGCACCTCTATCTGACTAATAAAATCCCAATCGGAGGTCAAGAGAACAAAATTAGCTGGGACACCGTAAGTCCAACTGTAAGCCTCTTGGATTTTATCTTTTAGATGGCTATCAGCTACATCTGTTTTTCTTTCATACTTGACTGAAAACAAATTAGTGGTTACCATAATCAGCAATGTTTAAAATAATCAGCACTGTTTAAAATACTTTGATGAAAGTGAACAAAAAAAAATTACCTGACTCACGAAGGTGACGTGGTGCTGTATGATATTGCCTGAAGCAAAATTTGCAAATGGTGTCCCTTGGAAACACATTGCTGATATTGTATTTAACGCCTGGTTCCACCACACCTGCTATTTTTTTTTGCTGGAATGTACTCGCATACTGAAGTACGTTGCCCACAACAGTCATTGCTATGACCTTAATTTGATCATTGCCGAATTCGTTCCTAAGAAACTGTTCCACCAGCTCTCGCACCTTTCTGTAAGGAAAGCTACCGTTCAGGTCTTGAGCACTACTCTCAGCATCGACAAAGAGTAGATATTCATTCTTTCGGTTTTCATTGTTTTTGTTGATCTTTTCCAAACGCTCCAATTGAGCCGTTGAAAACTCCATTTTTGGTACATTTATCTTCACACGACTGGCTGCTTGTTTTTGAGCATCTTGTTGCCCTGCAACAAAAGCAAAAAGATCTATCAACGAACACACTAATCTCACAATTAGTGTTTCTTGTACTTCCAAATCTGAACATACTTTTTCTTTGTTTCTGACGGGGGGTTAATGCAGATACCACAACGCTTTCATCTCCTACAGGATCGGAAGCGAAATTTTTAAACAGCGGCTCATGCTTCTTCAATGGCCTTCCTCCTACTCCACACTTTCCTTGCTTGCGATTAGAAACCACCTGCCAGGAGGACAAAGATTGTCACAGAAAGATTTGATTATGTTCTGATTGATCTCAAAGGCCCAATATCCGGAACAAAGATCTCTAGTAAACACAACAGAACATTAAGATAACTAGATTGAAGAGAAAGCTAAAGGGGATCAAAGAGCTTGTTCCTTTTTTTTGTTAAACACCCAATATCCGGAACAAAAATCGTTAGTAAGCACAACTAACATTGATAGAAACATTAAGATAACTACATTGAAGAGAAAAGCTAAAGGGGGATAAAAAAAAAAAACTTCTTCCTTTTGTTAAACCCTAACTCAAAACCACCATTAATCATGCGATTTCTATAATAACTCAAACAATGAAGAAACAGTTCCAGTTACGATCTGCGATATATGCATATCCAAAAGCCAAAACTATGTTTTGCAGGTGAAAAGGTAACTTACTGAAAGATGCAACACTTGGCGATCGTAAGATTTATCTTGTTGCATATTTTGCCTGTTCTCTCCATGGTCTCTGCTTGTAGCAGGTCCAGTTCCCTTCATATGCTATTGCAATGCAGATAACAAATTACATTTACAGAGATCATAAAATTTAATTATTTATAGACAGTAAAGCAAATAGAAACCAACCTGTGCCCCGTGATCAGATTCTTGAACTGGTTGGGTAATGCGTGAGCAAACACTCAGATTTTCAATATCACCATTGACCCTTCAAAAATTTGTACAACTAAATTATAATCCAGAATTTACTTTATTTAAAATAATTCAGCCTACAAACGAAACCGTCTGTTCAAATCTGTAGTTGAAAACAACTACCAGATTGCTTAAAAAGACAGATAGTACTAAAAAATTCTTACTTTTGCCGTTTTTTACACGTCCTGAGATTACAAGTTTTGCACCCGGATGGAGATGGAATGACACCATCAGAACTCATCATGCAGTCATCACCATATGCAACAATACCACATGAATCCATAACCGCTCGTGCAGTGTCCCTTTTTCTTTTCAAAGGGGAAGGATCACGCACCATCTTTTCAGTGTCCTTAATTGATTCTAAAGAAAAGTTAGTGCCCTTCTCTAAACAAGTTTCGCCAACTGGCTGCCTTTTTGATTCTAGATCCGCATGTGGTGGACAATCTGTGATAATGTCTCGAGCATCAAAATTGCTTCCGGGTATGCGGCAAGAACAACCAACAACTAGTAGTTCCTCGTCATTTGAAGAAGCATGTACTTCTTCGACATGACTTTTATGAATCAGTTCTCGTTCAATAGAGGCCTCATGAGTCGTTAGTGCAGAAGCTACTGCAACATCTTTAGCACTCTCGCCATTGATGTAAACAATCTGGTTCGTACCAGTATCTTTCTTTCTGAGTTGGTTTTCTGTAAAGAGACAAGAAATCATATCAATAACAATTTTAGCAGCGTATAAAAGATTTTCGGAAATGGAAGAGAGTTCAACCTTTGCAAGCACGAGTGAGGGATAATAGTTTATACTTCAAATGACTTTTTCTAAAACTACCTAATGCCGCAGAATTCTTAAGCCGCCTTCGACACAATGCCCTATAAGCTCGGCCTGTCATTTTTCGCTGCCGTTTTTTAATCTGATCTGTCAACTCTTCTAAATTGCTTTCCTCTATCTTGTTCCCCTGCTCAATATCCGCTGAAGTGTCTGAATTCCTGCCAGACTTATCTGATCCTTTGGAACTCTGCGAGGATTCATTCTTCGCCTTATCAGACCTTTGCAAACTACTTGCTGCCCCTGTGTCTTTCTTCTCCATTCCGCCAGACATTTCCGTAACTACAGCAGGCAACTCTTCTAAATTGCTTTCCTCTATCTTGTTCCCCTGCTCAATATCCGCTGAAGTGTCTGAATTCCTGCCAGACTTATCTGATCCTTTGGAACTCTGCGAGGATTCATTCTTCGCCTTATCAGACCTTTGCAAACTACTTGCTGCCCCTGTGTCTTTCTTCTCCATTCCGCCAGACATTTCCGTAACTACAGCAGGCAAGGAAGCAAGTGTCTCTGACTTTCTAGTATCTTGATCTTTTAAAGCACTAGTTGAAGCTTTTAGGGATCTGGTGGAAATAATCCTCTTAGTCGGACTATTTGTCTTCATCTTCTCTCAGAATCACCTAGCACACAAAACACGCAAGCTGTAAGAATCACAATACAAGGCCAAAATTTGATCACAGAGGAACAAATTCAAAATTCAAGCCCTCAAAACACACACAATGGAATGTCAAAATCCGGTCACACAGAATATCAAAATCTCACTGAGCAAACACTAGAACACTGTGATACATTTAACCAACGCCTAAAAATCCATATTTGAAAGTAAATGCGAGTCTCTGGAGAACCCTAAAACCGAACTCGCTAGAGACCAAAACCCTACATTTCACCGATCAACATCCACTTAGAAACAAAAACCTAGAGGAAGAAGAAACGAAGCGTACCTAGAGAGAGAGAGAGAGAGGAGAAGACACAATTGCTTCTAGGAACTTCCGATTCTGAGTCTCCAGCGAGTGAATGAAACGCTTTCTTCTGAGTGTGTTATGTTCTTCAAGGGTTTCGAAAAATTGAGAACCAGACGGGAATTCTAGGTTTCTGAGGAATATATAGAGGGAGGCCGTGACCACTTGTTAAGATTTGAAACATTTACCTAGGGTAATTTTATATAGTAGTGGTATTAATATCTCACAAACGCATTAAATTTCAAGTCATTTATTTTATTTTCTAATTAAACTTTTGTAAACAATTCGAAAATTTTTGAAAAAAGAAAAATTATATTACATCATTTTTTTGTTTGATCTCCAAAAAGTCAGATTTTTCCTAATGTAAAACTCCTCCAAATTTGTTTTATTTTCAAGTTTTCATTATATTTTGTGTCAAACAATATCTATAAGAATATGTTTGGGAAATTAAAAAATTTAAATCGATTAAACTACTAATACATAATAATCTAATGTTTGAAACAAATGAAAATTAAATATGATGTTAAAAATAAACTTGTTGTGTTGAAATACAAATATGTATATATAGAGTATAAATATAT
>OVAF01002542.1:0-15397 GCA_900406245.1 Odontarrhena argentea | reverse complement strand
ACAACCATTTGCTGTGCACTTGCAGTAGATTATAGGGTTAAAACTCTGTGTATCAGACGGACGTTACAAGTCGTATCAAAACCCAGGAAGTCAAACCGGTTCTATCTTAGGAGTCTGTCTTGGGACTTGGGGGTTAGGGGCTGTTCCGGTTGTGATTACGAGCAAGAGAGAAATACGAGCAGATCGGTTAAGAATACGAGCAAGAGAGAAATAGATGATTTAATTTCTTGCCTCGGTTCCTTGGTTATAGATTACACATGTTGAATCAACTCGGGAGTCCCAACAAAAAATTATGTTACCAGTTGATAAACGATTTTGCATAACAAACCAGGTTAAGAAAGCAAGTCTTGGTGAAAGGCGGTGGAACCAAACTCCGTTTTCTTAATTAGATTTAGGTATGTTGATAGGACTGATATTTTACCGATTTTTACTAATATGTTTTAAGTGTTTTTGTTGACAAAACTAAAAGATTTCAATATGTATTTGATGTTTTTCCTCTTTTCATCTTTTCAAATTGTTTTTTAGGTGCAAAAGCGGGCATTTCTAGTAAAGGACATCAATCTAGCATGAGAAGTTCATGCTCAGATGATGATGTTATGCAACTCGGATGAATAAGAAATATAGAGACAATGAAGCCACATGAGACTGTTTTCATTTGCAAGTGGAATCAAACTCTTTGGCCTAATATCCAAATACTTAAGGCTCAAATACCAAAGACATATATATCTGAAGCCTAAGAATTATCAGAAGCCCAATGATTTCAAGATTAATGGATAAGTACTTAAAGACTCGAGATTATTAGAAGATATTTATAAACTTCCAGAGATATCCAGAATCATTAGAGACATTCATCCATAAGGAATATTCGATCAAATCTTAACTAAATTCGATCGAATCCAGAGCTATATATCCATGAAGGAATTTATCTCACTTATCCTTTCACTGAAGCACTTGGACGAAACGCCTTCACTATATATATACTTTTTCTTGGCAGATGGAAGCTCACGAAGATAGCATTTTGTGGGTGCTAAAAACACTACAACAAGTATTTATAAATTTCTTAAGGGATTCAAGATACTTTTATTGAACGTATTCTTCAAAATCACGATGAATGAGAGTTGCTTTTTATTGATAATCGTGTTAAAGTACAAATTTGCAGAGAGTGTTTTGGTCAAAAGTTTCAGTCCCCTGTTTTGGGAGAATAATAAGGTATTTATACTAGTTGGCGTGAGCCTTAAAGTCCACGAGAATAATGGAATGAGAATATACGTGTATAGTCCTTCCATTATTCGTGTTTATCTTCTAGAACATTCCTCATGAGTGTAAGTCGGCTAAATGGACTTCCACAGGCTGCAACCGTTGAGTTGGGTTTGATCCATGGGCTTTAATGAAAGTCTTATAGCCCATGAGCGATTTGCTAGTTAATGGGCTAGATCTACTAAACTGCTTAACTCAGAAGGAAATGACTAAATGTTGAGGCTGCTTCGTAACATGAGACGGGATAGGAGAGGACTGAGCGATCGGCTTTTTCGATTTTTTCATTTTAAATCTTTTTTTTTATTTTTTCTTTTGAATTCTTTTTTTCTGAAACCTTTTTTCAAAATCAATTTTCCCATATTTCTAGAAAAATCGGAAAATACAAAGCTAAAAAAATTATATAAGTGAAAAGGGTCTTTGGGTATTCGAACCATAGTGGTTCATTTGGAGTTTAACAATTATGCTAGTGGGGTATGAGGAAATCACATGTTTAGTGTACATTTTTAATTATATTTGTAATTAAGATAGGTCATGTGACTCACATTGTTCCTTAGTAGATCTGCCACTGATCATATTTAAATTTTTTGTCATAAACAAAAAACTTGTCACAAAATATGGCATCAAAGAAAGTGTCATTCTATTCTGAAATTAATATGCCGTCACATACTAGTATAATATTTGTCCCCAAACATAGAAATTTTTTTTCAAAAAAAGAGAAAAATTCTATAACTACAAAAAAACTTGCCACCACATAAAGTGATTTTTTTTTAGTCGAAATTTTTTTTTCGTTTTTTTTTTTTTTGAATTCATATTTTTTGGAAATTTTTTTCAAAATCATTTTCCCCAAATTTCTAGAAAAATCGGAAAATACAAAGCTTAAAAAATTATGTAAGTGAAAATAGTATTTGAGTATTTGAACCATGAATATGTTGGTTCAAGTGGAGTTTACCAATTATGCTAGTGGGATATGAGGATTTCACATGTTTAGTGTACATTTTTACTTACATTCGTAATTAAGGTAGGTCATGTGACTCACATTTCTCTTTAGTAGATCAGCCACAAATCATACGTAAAAAGTCTATCATAAACAAAAAAAAGGTCACTAAAAAAAAGTGTCATTCTAGTTAAAAAATAATATGCCGTCACATAGTAGTAAAATATTTGTCACCAAACAAAAAACATTTTAATCAAAAAAAAAAAAAAAGCTATAACTACAAAAACTTGTCACCACGTAAAATCTTATTCTAGTAATAAAAAAAATAATCATATTGCACAACAGACTTTTTTAAACTCAGCCATCAAAGGGGTGTTCGAAAAATAAAACTGTCACAACGTAAGAAAAAAAAACTGTCACAATGAACAAAATCTATCACAAATTTTGAACAATTCCCAAAAAAAATTACCGTTCTAAAGAAAGTTTGTGCCTTCGTATCACATATTAAGTCTATGACTTTCGGAAAATTTTCAAGAAAAACGAAAAATTTGCCGTTTTCAAAAAAAAATTGTCACCACAGATGATAGACTTAATAATTAACTCTGTCGGATATTGGATAAAATTTACGAATAAATTACAAAAATAACTCATAGGAATTGACATATTTTAGAGATGAGTTAAGGTTTTTTTACGTAATAAGATTTATTTTTGATATTAGTTTTGATTTTACTTTTTATAAAAAAAAATTTCCAACGTTTTATTTTAGTTCTTTTGATATTTTGCTCTGAAGTTAGTCAAAGATATTCTACAACTAATGGTCAATATATGAATAACATACGAGATGAGATTGCAAATATGCTATGGAATGTTTGTCGTTTTTTAAATATTATGTTGTGAAAAATAATTTTTGTCATTTATTGTGCTTTTAAGTTAGTATTGTATAAATTTATCCATATAAATTTAATTTAAACTAATTTTTTTATAAATAATGAGTTTAAATTTAAATTAATTTAAAATAATACATACTGCAATCTATACATAAAAAAAGCCACCAGTCAAGTTTTTTTATGAATACTAACTCAAATTTATACTGCAAACTCACCACAAAATTCTACAGTTTTTATCACACATTTTTTATTGCGAGTTACATCAAAGTGATAACATGTACTGCAACTCAACTCCTAAATGAAAGATAGACTCTTAGAGTGCCAAATCCATAAATATCTAGATTTTTAACGAAAAATTAAATCATTTGTTGTAAATACTTTTTTTTTTCAAACAAAAAGGTTTAGAGACAACATAAAAATTAGTACTTTCACTAAATTGTATATATTTCAGTTTTTTGTTCCTTATTAGAGCATCATCAATGGAGACATTTGGTAAGTGTCTTCCCCTTAATTAAATATAATATTTAAATGTAAGGGTGTCTTAAGTGAGACATTTCTTCTCCAAAATGTCTTCATGTAGCCACTTTAAGACACTTTTGACAAGAAATGTCTCACTTAAGACACTCTTATTACATTAAAATATTATTTTTTTTGTTTTTTTATTTATTTAATAAAGTGGAAGACATTTACCAAATGTCTCCATTAATGATGCTCTAAATCTTAAACATTAATGACGCATGAGTGCGCGGAGTATCACCTAATCTAAATTAAATATTCGATTGTTGAAAACTCACCACCAAAAGCAATCCATACGAGTTCTTTAATTTGTGTCGATTAGGAAATTCATATTCACTAGATCTTGAACTTTAAGAAGATATGCCACGTTGGCCAATAGATCTCGTTGAACTACCATCACTATATTATTGAGAGAATTACTTTTTTTGTTTGGTTCTGCATAATTCTCATAAATAATCTAATCTCAAATTATTATTTTCTCCTGTTTGTTATAAGGTTTTGAATGCTCAACGACCTATTCCAAGACATGTAGATGAAAATGCTGTATCTGATGATTTCAATATGTGTTGCGGTTTTTTAACTAGTGATGATTCAAAATAGACAGTTTTATGAGATCATTCCGTCAAGTTATTGATGTGTAAAAGGAAAACTACGTAGAGACAAACGCCTATACTGATGTTAGTACCGTTACCGTATCACCATATGATTTGAACCCAATTTAATTTAATGTATATTATCGTTTAATAGTTTGACCAAATTAAAAATATAACCATTTGATAATTAAAAGGTCAATGATTGCTATTTTCTATGAGTTCATTTTATCATTGCAAACCAAAAATCAAATTCTAAACAATGTACAATTATCCTACAAACAGTTTTGGGTTTTGGGCAAATAAACTCATGAACTTGCGAGTTTTTGCAAGTTTAACCCTCAAATAATTATTGTACAAGTCAACCCTATGAATTCCAAAATCACCCGCAATATAACTCTTCCGAATATTGGTGGTGTGTTATATGATTTAAAGAATGGCAAAGATAACTAATTCTAAGTTTTGGAGATTTGTTAGTGGACTAGTAATTTCCAAATAAATATAAATTGTTATATGAGTTTAGAAGGGAAACCAGTTTTTTCTTAAGAATTAATTAGCTAATCATTTTCATTTTATATATTTTAGATAATATAATAATTTTAGTGAATGAATTATTGGACGACTTTACTTATATTGGAAGAACTAGTGAATAAGGTATAAGGCCAAATTCAAATTATTCACTCGGACATCTGTCCCAGCTGCTGTTGATGATGATATATATTTATATCGACGACATGTACATGTCATATCACACAAGTTTACCCCATTCCAATAATTCTTTCTTCCTCATAAAGTTTTTCACGTGAATCACGTTACCATGCAAGATTCCAAAAGTATTTTTTCACGTGAAGTACGTTACAATGCAAGATTCCAAAAGTCTTATGCCCCCTTACACAATGTACATTGTACACTATCAATGGTTACTCGACGTCCACCATCCCAATACAATGAGTCTTTTCTTTTGAAAATCTCATTCTAATTATTTGAAATTTTAAAAGAACTAGGTTTCTTATTTCTAAAACATTTACAGGGAATCAATTATATAAAAAAATGATAAATTGTTTAAAAAAAAAAAGAAAGAGTAATATAAAAACATTCATTAGAGTCGGCATAGCAAACCTAGATCTATTGAATAACCATAAGTTAGTAGTAAAGTTATTTATCTCAATATTTTTCCATTCATAAATTAGTAAAAGTTGGGAGAAGTTCTGCACAAGAGTAAAAGATAAAGAGTGTTCGGATTATTAGAATTCTTCTTCATTAAAAAACTCTAGAATATCTCTCTTTAGGTCTTAATAGTATTAATTAAGCTCTGTTGAATTCCAGCCCGAATTTTGTGACAGTAAACTTATATATGTTTACTTCTGTTTATGAAAAGCATGATTTACTGAGATATGTAAGGCAAATTACAAGAAAAAGAGGTTATTGCAGTAAAGAAAAAATATTGCAATATGCCAACCCTTTGTTGCAAAAATTGATTCGCAACAAATTATACGATGTTGTTCTTTGAGTCTTGCATATTCATATATGTCCCGCATGTGTAGGAAAAATTGCAGTGAGTTCATTTTTTGTTATAGTTATCACAATAATACAAGAAAAACTTTGAAACAAATTGTGGTTATTTAGTATCCAAATCATTAATTATATCACCTTCTTGTAAACCAATGACAAAAGGTATAACGTTGTAACATTAGTTAGTAACTTAGTACTTCATGGTTTCATGTCATATGATGAGATGCACCGGTATCAATAATTTAATCAATTGACTATTATCAGTCTTACCATTTAACTTCTTAATTTTCTATGTATACTTTAGAAGAAAGAAAGCAAACTAGAGTAGTCAATTCCTTGCCACTAGCTAAGACCATGCTTGTGTATCATGCTCTTTCTTGGGCCCTTCTGATGATTCCAATTCCATTTCCATATTTCCTAATAATTCCACCACCACAAATAATGCTGGCACTTTGAACCCATCCTCCTTGGTCACGCTAAAAATAATTCTCTTCTTGCTTGTATATTATGTCGTCCTTTCTCCCAACGATTTTGGATACCCATTCAGTTGAAAATAATCGATATGTGCATGTCCAATTCTACAAAAGTAGGTACATGCGATGTTTATTTCGCAAAAATATAAGTAAAAGACGATATAAAAAAAAAAAAAAAAAACTATAATAGAAGAACCGCTGCCCCAAAATCCAACATTAACCGCAAAATTCACAACCTCTATGGGAGTACCTATGTTTCTTAAATTTGATGATAGAATTAAGAAAGTTTAGGGAGAAGTTCAATGTTTGTGATGGTTGAACGAGCCGTTCCAAATCACGTTCGATCCAAGTTAATTTGTAAAAAACTTATGTGTCCCCTCTCCATCACGATTATCTTCCAACTTTTCCGCAAGCTCTCTATGGGTACATTTTGAATCGGCTTATATTGTCTATCCATCCCATAATTTTTCCAGCTTCCCCCAAGTAAATGGTGACTGTATCATCCCCTATTTTACAATTTGCAGATTGGTTCTGAGTTCACTTATTCTAGGCCTATTCCTAAAAAAAAAAAAAAATGTAGAGAATGGAGAGAATTTCTCTTTTTTTTTTGTCTTTTTTTTTTATAATTCTTTTTTTTTTTAATTTTTTTTTTCCAAATTTTGTAAATATTAATGACACTTATAACAATCTACAGCCAGCATACAAATATAAATGACAATATCTGTTGAGTTATAATTATATCACGTGTCGAACTTACGTAAATCGCATCTAAGTTTATTTAATAAGATAGATAGTATCCTAACTCCAGGTTCCATATGAGAAATACATCTTTACATATATATATAATAACAATATAGAATCAGAATCAAATTATCTCGTATTTACATATCTGGGGTCCAATGTAAGTCACGAGAAACAATCAAATTGGAAGGACATCACAGTGGATATATTGGGATTCGGTGAACTTTAAGGTATTTTAATTTTTTTTGAAAAGAATCAAACTGATAACGACAAGTAAATATGNAAAAAAAAAAAAAAAAAAAAAAAAAAAAAAACGACAAGTAAATATATTCAAAAGCAGGAAACTTTCAGCTTTGTTTCTATAGTTGTGGCCAATAAACTATAGTACTATTTATCTTGACAGTTTAGTTCATCGGTCGATGTCGGAGTGCATCATTACGGTAGAACTTTAATTCGGTCTCCAACGTTATACATGCTTATAACATCTACTTCGTTACGTATGATATATATACATCTTTATAGGCTTATAGCTTTCATTGGTTATCATAAAAGGTAGTGCATATATAGTAAGAATTATAAATTTTTTGTTCACGGATCAGATACATGGTACAAACTGGCGATATTAATTCAGGCGTTACATAAAAACAAGAGATAAACTTTTTTTTTTCCATTGAAAATGAAGGGTTATTCAGAGTAGTACAAATTAAGTAGGCGTTATTGATATTTCTATTTTGGTAGTACAAGTTTTTTTTTTTGTGTATTTTAATTATCTCGAATGAGATTATCTTGTTATAGTTGATGGGTTTAAGTTTTCATCTAAAACATTTATGCAAAAGCACATACTTTTGTAATAATACAAATTAAGTGTTATTTGGGTTATATAGAGTAGTACAAATTAAGTAGCTAGGCGTTAGTGTTACTTCTATGATGGTAGTACAAAAAACAAGTCTTTTGTGTACTTTTGTTATCTCCAATGAGATTATCTTGTTATAGTTGATGGGTTAAATTTTTTATCCAAAATATTTATGTAATATGTTTTCGCACTAGTACTTTAAGGTCGGATCTATATAGAGCAAAATATGCAAAATGACAAAATCAATTAGATCAAAACTAAGCAACAAAAAAAGGATTTTAGTGGGTTTTGTGAAACTAAAAAAGAAATTAGATGTGAAAAATCAATACTAATAAGTGTTGGGTGTGAGAAAATTCTCTAAAGTTCGTGGATTAAGCTATTCCGAATCTATGCATATAGGTTTTGTTGAGTATGCACGCCAATTGTAAATAAAACTCCATATTTTCATAATTATGATTAAACATGTCTACCAACCTAATTCACACAATCATCACAAAGGTAAATGACAAAAATTTTACACTATCAATTAAATTTTCTTCACCACCTTATAACCATAAACTTAGTTGTTGTAGAATAGTTCAGGGTTGAACACAAGGACCAGTTGCTACTCTGTAAATAATATTTTTATTTTCGTAGACTAATTCTAAATGTAAGATTAAGCAAGCTTAAAGGTTAGGTTCAAGGTAATTCTTCAGTACATATAAGTCTCAATTCGGACAACTATTCATGGTTTTTATTTAATATTACCTAGAACTCAAACATGAATGTTAAATCAATCCATTTTCATGGTATTTCTTTCTAACAACTACATGCCTAAACTCCCGTTTGAACTTAGAAAGGTAAGCAAAGCATTAGATGGGTCTAGTTTGATTTGTTCACATATTACCTTAGCATCAACTCTTGTTGGCTAAGGCCAATATGCTTATCTACCACAGATCTGACAGCCTAAAACACTTTTGATAATTAGGTTGAAGTAACCATTAGGTTTCATAATTTTGTGCATTTTTTTGGATTGTCACACTTATTCTCCAAAGATCGTGCAATGTTTGGATTGACTAAAGAAGCTGGGATCAATCGGTTTACTGATGTGTTGATCGACACACATGATGCAACGATCGACACATGAAGATTTCCAGAAGATTCACGACAAAAAGATAGATTTCCTTGTTTGCAGTTTTGGCAAAAGAAGTTTCTAGGGTTTTCCTTTTTATCCAAACTCGTGTTTAAGCCTATAAATACTCTTTTTCTAACCATTGTTTAGGCTATCTTAGTTTTTGCATTACTTTGTTATAGAGAGACAAGTTTCATTCGGTTCTTTGAACCCTAATTCTTATTATCTTTATGCAATTTATTTCAGATATGTCTTGTGCCTGTATGATTATGTCTGAGTAGATTCCTTATTAGGTTTAGGGTTTTTCAAAGGAATTGATGAATTGTTAGAATTGCTAGGGTTTTCATATTGATCCTTCATCTAGACTATGCTCAATGCTAATTCTTTGGTCGCTACTTAGAATTATGATCTTAGGCTAATTAATAGAAACGAGAGTTTGATTGATTGCCTGAACTGTCTTAGATGAGCAATATTCTTATTCGCAAAGAGATTTTGTTTAGATTTATTGTGAACAGTTGAACTTGATATCATTGCTGGTTTTAATACTTAGGATTCGCAAAGAGATTTGGCTTTCTAGTATTTTGACTTAGATAATCTTTGCAGCGAAAGCTGGTTGATTTTACATTCGTGTTTGAGTTCTAGGATCATTCATCTTATGCAATTTGACAATTCTGATTTCCTGCAAATTTCTCTGGACCTGACTTCTTTGTTATTACTTTCTAAAATCGATTTTCCTTGCCTTGTTTTATTTATTTTAGTAGTTTAAACACCTATTTTATCTTAGCTTTATTTACATATGATAAACTGTAGTGCATCTCTTGGTCCTTGTGGATTCGACACCCGATCTATACTACTGCGTTTGATGTGCACTTGCAGTTATATATTAGGGTTAAAACTATGTGTATCATAAACCAAAACATATTAATTTAAATTGAAGACACTAGGGTTTCTGAAAAAAATTTCTACGTAGCCGCCGACAGTTGAGAACCGACAACCATACAGACTTTTCAAATTATCCCCGACATCATCCAAGTCACTGTCAATGTCGTAGTCCCCACAGACAGAATTTTGTCATCGCCACCGAAGAAGGAATTTCAATTCGGGCGTCGGAGGAACTAGCCGTTTCTGCCTGTTACCAGCTTACTCAAGGCTGTTGCACCACTGTTTCTACCACCATGCCGCAGCTCCGAGATCTAGATCTGAGCTGAACCGGATCTACTTCCAGATTACCACCGTCATCCTCTAGCAGTCGATTGATATCCATACCATCGTTTATCGCCTTTCTTCTCGAGAGCCACCACCACTGCACCACGGCGTCAGCTAGTGGCGGAGGCAGAAATTTTTTATATGTGGTCATTTTTATAAAAAAGTTTTATAAGAAAGATTTTTTATATATATTTTATTAAAATATTATTTAATTGTTTTAACATTAATTTAAATAAAAAATAATTGTTGAAACTGAATTAAGTATCTATTTGTTGGCAAAAAAAAAGAATTAAGTATCTATAATATTATTTGCTTTTTATATATAGTATATAATTAAAATAATGTTATTATTGTTACGAATTCTATAAATAATAGTTATTTTGATAATAAAAATATGTATTTTTGTATAAAATATATGAATAATCTAATATTATAATTGTAATCTCATTTTCTTTTCATTTAATCCCGAAATATTGACGAAAAACAACCTAAAAAAAGAATAATTGAAAAAAGATGGCAGAAGGGGTGCAAACCAGGTCTGGAACCCCCATCATGGGGGTCACGTTGGCATGTATAACACCAAATAACCTGATTGCTACTAAATGTATATGCTTGCAGGCAAAATTTTATAAACGTCATGGAGGGCAGTTGCCCCCCATGTTATAAAGTTGCCTCTGTCCCTGGCCTCAGCCAACTAGAACCACACCTCAATAAGCCGGAGACAGACCCACCATTAAACTCGATTCATCCTGTAAAGACATAGCTTACAGTAAGAGCAAGACAACCGACCCCTCTCACAACACTTACGAGGAGCACTACTACAACAGAGGCAAAGGCAAACAGAGAGGAGGAGGACGAGCCGAGAAGAGGAAGAGAGGGGGGGGGGGNAGCTTCATAAGCTAAACAATTGATAAGATTAAATTGGTAAAATGTGAATAAAAATAACATGTCAATGAGAAATTATAAAATTTCATATTCATTACATGATCAATGCATGAGAAAGAATGCGATTCAATATCATTACACATGGTCAAACATGATAAATGATGAGAATTCATTACATGGTCAACATGGCTTTAAAGCAAATTCATGAACATACAAGTCAAAGATGATATTCATTACATGGTCAACATGACCATAATGTCTCTTGATTTTGTGATTCTTTTTGCTAAAAGACTATATATATAGCTTCTTTCCTCTCATTGCATTTGTAGACATGATGGTCTCACACAACAAATGTTGAGAGAAAACCTTCACGNTAAGGAGAGAGATCATATCTCGACTTTGTACATGTTTTAATCGATTTTCAGAAACACGTTTAATAATTTATCTCCTCAATTCGCTATTTTCACAATCCGGTTTTTTTGTTCCAACAGAAACATCATAACACCAATAAGATGGAGCCTGAAAGCAGACTCCAAAGAAGCTAAAACTGTTACTTTGAAAAATAATGATACCAAAAGAAAAAAAAAAATAATAACTATGAACTCAAATAACTACAAATAAATAGCAAAAGTTATATATTAAAAAAAGACGGCATTCCCTAATACATTTAACGTCGAATGACATATGTAAAAATCATTTTTAATTGCTGAATCCATAACCACAATGACCCAAATCTTTTATTATTTAACTCAATCATATATAGATCGAGTCAATGAAATAGTCGAAATCTGTTTATACCATAAATTTTCATGGATTTTGCAAACAGAATAATTCCACTGGATCGCCTACCATCACACCATATCTTAAAACCTAGGTGCCGATTGGTAAACCTACTTTTCTGGCTTTAGAAACTTTTTTAAAAAATAAAGTCGTAAAAATATTTTTTTCTCCAATCGTACTTTTGCCAAAACTAGAATCCTAAAAGTCCTCAATTTTTTCACCGGCACTATTTGTCTCTTTATTCATTTTATGTTATTTTTTCAAAACCACTTTTCTATGACTTTTTATTTATTCTAAAAGTTACAGCCATAAAACGTAACTTGCCGTCACAGCCTTCAAAGTGCTTACCAATCGGTACCTTTTTTTTTTTTTTGTGACATATTCTCTTTTACTTTATCCTCTACAGATTTATAGAGAGATGCCCAATAAACATAAGTAAAATTTTCGTTTCATTTAATTTTGTTCACTAACTCTTTCTTTTCTTTCCCACTAGCTACTACCTTTCAAATAAGTCACATCCTTTACTATTTTATACAGAAGGGGAAATATTCATTATTAGACGTTAAACGAGATGTTAACATTACAACCTCGAAACATTATTTATCCTTTGAAGTCGGATATGATATTGTCACACTGCATTCCATAGCATACAGTTATTTCATCTTAGACTATAGAGATTTGATGAGTAGAATAGAAGTTCTTGAGTGGGTACGAAGCTCGCATCGCAATACCACATAAGCCTCTCGGGTTCAAAATGTTGCGAGCTAGCTTCATGTAGCCAGCTTCTCCCCAAGTGTTACCCCATGAGTTTCTCACGATCCAATAATCACGACCGTTCTCAGTTCCATACCCAACCACAACAATTCCATGGTTTAGGCTTGTTCCGCATGATCCATCAAAAACTCCCTATAAGTAAATATAACCACCAATCAATTCACATAAACCAAACTTTATATAGAAAGTCTTTTCAAACAAATATTTTAACGTACCGATTCATAAAGCTGAAATTCTCGGCTGCTGGAATCGATCACGGCAGTCACAGGCTGGTGAGCAACTGCTTTTTTTAGAGCGAGTTCGTCATTTGCAGGCAAATTCTCATATCCATCAATCATAATACTCTGATTGTTTCCCTACACAAATATTTTTAAATATCAAAGATTAGAAATCATTTGTTGTGTTTTTTCGAGTCATCATCTCTATACATATATGATTGTAACTAAACCGACCTTGAGGAGGTCGTCGCAAACTCCGTTCATAGCCTTGTAGGGATAATCTTCGTTGGTACTAAGACCACCATTGTTAACTATAAATTCATAGGCAGTCTCGATTTTGCCTC
This sequence comes from Odontarrhena argentea, assembly GCA_900406245.1. Lineage (NCBI taxonomy): Eukaryota > Viridiplantae > Streptophyta > Magnoliopsida > Brassicales > Brassicaceae > Odontarrhena > Odontarrhena argentea. The sequence goes on along the minus strand of OVAF01002542.1, from coordinate 2,316 downwards.
CTTGACAACCATTATTTTGTTTGTTACAATTGATTAAACCTTGCTCCGACAAATTGATTAACTCTCCCGTGACGATCTTGTTTAAGCCTTCTACAGCCCCCACCGTCGAGAACGCCCAACAACTCCCTTCACACAAGAACAAAAAACATTCCTAAAGCTTGTCGGTCGTTTCATAATAGTGTTTAATAAAAATAGTTAGACCGAACTGATCGGATTTAGAATCAAAACACTTACTGCAATGGCCTTGATCTTTGACTTCAGTCACTGCGCCTTCTTTCCTCCAGTCAACAGACTTAGGAAGCAGTACATCACTAGCATGACTCTTGTATCGGTTACTGGTAGTCATGAAGACGTGGTTCTTAGTTGGTCTGGCATCAGCCCCATGACAAATTTGTGCATATTCATGGAGTGACAAATCCGCAAACCGGTTCAAACCAAGCCGAAAGCCGAGATTCTCAGCGTTTCGGTTAGTGATGAACCGGAGATTGTCCTCAAAGATTGTTAAACGACGTTCCTTCTCTCCAATGGACTCGTACACCTTCCCATGTTTTACCATCCATGACTCAAAGATTAGTTCGGCCTCGGCATGGAAATCGCCAGGACCAGCAGTCACGTGGTGGGTATCGTCATAGGAAATGACCGACATGTCCATGGCTGTGGCACAAGATGAAATGACCATGGCTAGTATTAGGATCAGGATTCTTGATTTTGCAGTGCAACCCATTTTTTGTTAAAGAAATTTTTTAATTTGTTTTCTTATATATAAATCAGAAATATAAAGAAGAGAAGATATGGGGTGAGTATTCTTGGCTCACAAATGATAGTATTTATAGTACTCAGAGGTCAGGTGAATAACACAACTTTCTTGCAAATAATAATAAAATCATGTCCATTGGAGTAGACCAGTGGGCAGCCCTACAGTCATGGGTGCGATAATGCCACTCAAAATCCATCTTATTGGTCATTCGATCCAAAAATTAATTTTATAAAAAAATTTAAAGATCATTGTACCTGAAATTTTAGTTTTGGCCATATACGATCATTAGATGGAATTTTCCGCTTTTTCTTATCTTTTTCCCTTCAAATGGATGAAAATAACTTTAAAAAGCTACACTGTGAAAAAGAAACAAAATCAATCTAACGTCAAATTTGCAGACATTATTTAATATAATATTACAAACAATCGTATATATATATATATTTGTTTTGTCTCATTTTTAGGCTTAGTATATATGCATAAATTCATATTTGAGACCTTTTTACTATGTTTCTTTAATTTTGTCCGTCTTAGAAACTAGGTCATCAATTGTTGCATTTTAAATGTTTATGTACCAATTGGGTTGAGGAAGTGAAGAGGTTTTATGGAGTTTTATGAAATTTGTGAAACTCTGTTGGAGGTTTAGAAGTTTGGATTAATTGCTGGAGGAAATTGTGTTTGAATTAGAGAGAAAGATGAAAAGGTGTTGAAACATGAGACAAGACTTAGAATATGAAAGAAGAAGACGCGGAGACAATGAGAAAACTAACATTTTAGACTGAGGCCATGTTTGTTTCCAAGTTTGGATGCTAAATCCAAACTATAAGTTTGAATGATGTTTGTTTAAGCTCATTTTGGAACTCAATCCGGATTGAATAGTTGGATTGAATATCAACTCAATCCGAATTGAATTGCTCAGTTTGGATTGAATGAAATCTAGAGTTTGGATGGAACAATTCCATCCAAAACACACAAAAAAATTAAATTATCTTTTAATGAAATAAAATTTAAAACTATTAAAATATTTAATTACTAAAATAACATATCAACATTTTTTCTGCAAAAAAAAATATAAAAACAAGAAAATAAATTTTTCTGCAAAAATACGGAATCAATTTTTTTCGCAAAACTAAGTTTTTCCGCAAAAATTGCAGAAAACACATAAAAAGTTTTTTTTTTTGCAAAAAACACGAAAATGAGTTTTTTAGTAAAACTGAGTTTTTCTGCAAAAACGAGTTTGCCCGCCAAAATTCCGTTTTTCTGCCAAAACCGCAAAATTTCGTTTTCCCGCCAAAACCGTAAAATTTCGTTTTCCCGCTAAAACCGCAAAATTCAGTTTTTCCGCCAAACCGCAAAATTCTGTTTTCCGGCCAAAACTATAAAATTCAGTTTTCCCGCCAAAACCGCAAAATTCTGTTTTCCCGCCAAAACCACAAAATTTCGTTTTTCCGTCAAAACCGTAAAATTTCGTTTTCCCGCCAAAACCGTAAAATTTCGTTTTACCGCCAAAACCGTAAAATTTCGTTTTCCCGCTAAAACCGCAAAATTCAGTTTTTCCG
>OVAF01002541.1:0-15397 GCA_900406245.1 Odontarrhena argentea | reverse complement strand
ACACGTGGCAGCTTCTCAGAGCTAGCTGAGGAAGGAACCTTACTTTATTATAAAGATTATCTATATAATAGCATTACGTAAATGTCATCTGTACATATTTCTTCATTGTATAGATGACATTTATGTAGCATTATGGTTAAAGCAAAATATTAATTGTATAGAAGACATTTATGTAGCATTATGGTTAAAGAAAAATATTAATGTATAAATTTCAAATTAATTTTTGTTCAAATATGAATTTAATTTAAATACATTAATAAAAATCTAATTGATTTAGAAAATCCAAATACAAAATACATTGTTCAAATCAAATACAGAGTACATAGTTTTAATTTGAAGTTATAAATTACATGATTTAGAAGAAACCTAGTTCATAACACTAATACCTCCAGCTTCCGCTCCTTAATTAGTCTTCACAACGATCCTTGCCTCGGGAGGACTGTCCTTCTTGTTTGGGGTGTTTCAGTTGAGCGGAGCTGCGTGCATTGTCTTGCATGTTTTTGATAGCCATGCGGTACATTGGATCGATGTCTTCTTCATCTACCTCAATGCGGGTCAGGTATCCCAAAGCTCCTTGTAACTGTAATCGTGTGAGCTCCTCCACATCACTTCCATCATCTGGTTCTTGTTGTGCCTGTTGGTAGCGCTGTGGCATGCGTCTCCTTGCCTGATCGTTTGTTGCTTCTTGGGGTTTTTGTTGTGACTGTTGGTGGCGCTGTGGTATGAATCCTTGTGCGGGGAGTGCGCATACGATTTCTTTTTTTGCTTCCATTTCTGAATCAGAAAAGTAAAGCAACGCTGAAATCAAGACTTTAAACGCTCACATAATTAAAAACTTAACTAAAACCAAAACAAATAAGTCAATTACCTTTTGAGATTAGGGAGAAAGATTCTTCTTGATATCTGTTTCAAATGACAAGGATGAATGATCAATGAGTATCATCTATGATTCATATTTAAAAATATCTAATAACAACCTGAACAAATAAATCAGTTACCTTTGGAGATTAGAGAGAAATATTCTTCTTGATATATGTTTTAAATGACAATAACGAATGATTAATGACTACTATGATTCCTATTCAGAAAAATGTAACTGAACAAAAATGTCAATTACCTTTTGGAGATTAGGGAGAAAGATTCTTCTTGATATCTGTTTCAGATTACAAGGATCATTGATCAATGAATATCAGCTATATGAACCAAAACTACATTCATCAAACTGAACTACAAATTTTAACCAACACCAGAGGCAAGATACAACATCAAACTGAACTACAAATTCAACATGGAACTTTCCAACTATCCAACTATCAAACTTTCAGACAAAATTAAAAGACTAGATAGCAATTGTGATAGTAAATCAGATATTACCCTGAATTCAGATTCTGCAGACAGAGAAGTGCATTAGTTGCTATTTAGAAATCTTGTGCCTTTACAAGAGAAATCACATCCTTGTTTTTGAAGGAGAGGGGGCAAGAGAAAGACCTAACGTTTACAACTCCTCTGCCTTTGTTTTGGTGACACAAATTTATACAAAAAATTAGTTAGAAAAACTCAAATCTCTTCACATAAGGCAAACTACATATCAACCATCGGGATTAAACCAAAACGCAACGAGATGAATGGGAGAGAAGTGTGTGTACCTCGAAAATGGCGAGGAAGATGAAACGACTTCCACACTTGAGAGACAAACCCTAATTCTCTATAAAGATCGATGTAAAGGTCACATGGGTCAGAGCATAAGAGAGAGAGAGAGTGAGAGAGAAAGGGATATAGGAATTCACCGGAGCTTTACCGTATGTGAAAGAGGACGACGAGATCTAGAAGAAGAGAAACCCTATTCTTTGTTTCGAGACAAAAGAGACTGAAGAGAGAAACCTATGGTTTTTTTTCCAACTCTTGTCGGTAAAAAAAATAACGAAAGAGGATAAGAGATGAAATGAATTAATGGACACAATTGACTCTTCAAAATACGAACAGATAAGATTGAACTCCACAACATTGACATGTCATCCATTATGCTAATCGTTTCTAATTGGCTGTCAATTTTTCAAGTGTTACATTCTCATAAACATTATTATTATTATGTGTTTTTTTAAATTTTTTTATTTAATTGCTATTGATAAACTTAGTATATGTGAATTTGTATTTTTTTATTTTATACCCTAAACCCTAAACATTTTTTGGTATGTCGAAAAAATTAACCTCAAACACAACTATAAGTAAAATACTAAAGAGATGGTATTATATTTGTGGTTAATGTTGGTATTAATATATATATATATATATATATGTAGATTAAAAGATATATATATATATATGTAGATTAAAAGGACGTAAACATATGATTACACATCTTCCAACGTCATGGCAATATGTGATCTAAATATGTTATTCACATATGTTTGGAATAGAGCACCTGGTTCATGTCATGATACAGCAGTACTTGCAATGGTCCAAACCACTGATTCTAACTTCCCTTTACCTCATGCAGACAAGTATTATGTCGTCAATTCTGGCTATCCGAATAAACAAGGCTTTTTGGCACCCTATGAATACGCGCGAAATGGAGTAATAAGGTATCGTATGTCGCAGTTCCACAACGGTCCACCTTCGAGGACTAAACAAGAGCTATTCAATCGGTCTCACCCATCTCTACGGTCTGTTATTGAGAGGACTTTTGGAGTCTGGAAGAAGAAATGGAATATTTTATCCGAATATAATGGAAGTGCAAAAATGAGAGATAATGGCTACAATAGGACAACATAACTTTATCGGAATTTCTAATTTCGGATATAGATTTTGCACGAGCAATGCGAGCAATTCAGAGCAACGAAAATCCTCAAGCTGGTGATAAAGAAGAAGGAGACGAAGAAGTTGGAGACCTAATGGTGAATACCATGAACGATATTGCAGAAATTTTATGGGCAACTCGAGATATTCAACGTTAAATATTTTAAATTAATATATGAAATATGTATTTTGATTATAATGCGTTTTTTTTTAATTTTGATTTATTTCTATGTATTGTGTTAAACATGTTTATAATCACTGTTATATTCTCAGAAATTATACTTTTTTATAAAATATGTGATAATATCTTTCAATGACTTACAAAAATAATTTTAAAATTTTTTAAAATATGCTACATATTCTACCTTACGTGTTTTAGTTATATATATATATATATATTTTTAACGATAAGTATTTATATTTTTAAATAAAATAACAGAGATATAATAATAAATATTAAAGTTGAATGTAATTTTGTTTTTTATGTATAACTTTACACTAAAATATTTAAATAAAAACAATTATCTTACACTAATCATAAATTATTATTTTAAATGTTGTACAAAAACTAAATGTCTTATTGAAACTTATAATATCATATTAAACTTATCACTAATAATTTTTCTTGCATACATTATCATACCTAACAATTTTATTCTAATTTTTTAATTAACTTTAAATTTTTATAGACATAACAAGTAAATACATAATTATGTATAAAATTATATTCTATTTAGTTTTATTTCCAAATGATTATATTACGTATAAATATTAAATAATACTTTTGATACTAATACAATCAATTCAACTTTTACTATTTTTAGTCCGCTTGACCCGTTTTTTCTATTTACACATATTTATTCACATTTAAATCGTTTTATCTACTCTAAATAGTGTAAAACGCTTGAATCACACTTGACCGGCTTAATCCGCTTGAACCTCATTTCTAGGAGCCTTTATGTGTTGGATGTTGACCAAAAACCAAAATGACTTTGAAACTTTTGTTTACGGTCGCTTACAAATTGGTTGGGTTTATGAACTGGGACCGTTGACTTGTGTAATATCAAGTAGACCAATAAGCCTAGAACGGAGATCTTTTGATTGTTCAAAGCTCTAAATCTCCAATCCAGGACCATGTTCCGTCTTAAAGCTCCCGGCCAGAAACCCATTACGGTCACCTCCGCTTTCCTCTACTGGTCGCCGGAGTCTTACCCAGCCACCGTAAGGTCCCCGGCGGATATGGATCCAACTATCTGGTCCGGGCTACCAAATCACCTCCTCGACCACATCCTCTCTTACCTTCCTTTGGAAACTCTGATCACCCTCCTATCCGTTTCCAGGCATATCCAGTCTCTCATCCTCTCCGACCATTCCTTGTCTCTCCCTTCTTTCCTCCTCCTCTCACATCCACAGTCCTTGCCCTCCTTCCCTCTCTTCGACCCTAATCACCACGCCTGGCGCACGTTACCCTCCCCTCGCTCCCTCTCGCTATCCTGCGCCTCCTCACTCCTCTCTTCCTCCCACGGTCTCCTCTGCTTCTCCCACTCTGTTTCTTCACTCGCCATCTTCAATCCTCTCACTAGATCCTCCACTTTTGTTAAATTCCCGTTTTATCCTTTCCCTTTCGACCTTCTCTCCCTCGTCCCTTCCCCTGAAGGCTACCGGATCTTCACCCTCTCCTCCTCCAGCTCCGTTCACCTCTACGATTCCCTCCGTCGCTCCTGGAGAATATTCCGCGGCATCGATCAACTCCTACCTCATCAAGACGGAGTCTTTTACAATGGGTCTCTGTATTTCGTTAGATCCGATCCGTTTCTCCTCGTCAGTTTCGATCTCAACGACGGAAAATGGACAACAGCCACCAAGGACGGTGTTTTCCCGGCGGAAGACGAGATCACGTTCGCTAGATTGGTGAGTGATCCCGGGGAGAAGATACTTTACATGGTGGGAGGAATCGGACGCAACGGGATTTGCAGGAGCGTCAAGATTTGGCAACTCAATGGAGAAATGGACAACAACTGGATCCTAGTCGAAACTCTCCCGGAGATTGTCTGTCGTAAGTTCACTTCGGTTTGTTACCATAATTACGAGCACGTTTATTGTCTTTGGCACAAGGAGATGATCTGCGTTTGTTGCTACAACTGGCCTGAGATCCTCTATTTCCATCTTGGGTCAAGGACATGGCATTGGGTCCCAAAATGTCCTTCCTTGCCGGACAAATGGAGTTGTGGGTTCCGCTGGTTCTCTTTTGTCCCGAGCTTGTCTGCAACCATATGATCATTACTTTAAAGTGCTGCCTTCTGTAATCCTGTTATATTACTCTATCAATGTTTTTCAAGATCATGATTACTTAGTCGTTACTGCCCCTCTTATATTATGTATCTGGCTTTGCCAACTAAACGATTGAAGATGATGATGCATCATTATAAGTCTCCACTTTGAATATACGCATATAACGTACTGATCTGCCACAACAACTTAAGCCATGCTTTAGTTGCAACTCTCGAGGTTCATGCACATAAGACATTTTAGATTACAAATGAAGAAACAAGTGAATCTTAGATTTGTGACCCACCCTTGCACGTACGTACACTAAATACAGTGCCGGTCCGTCGTTTTTTGTGGCTTAAAGCATGACTAAATATGTGGCCCTTTACAATAAATTTTTATTACAGATAAAATAAAAATTAAACTTTTTTTAAAGTTAATAAAAAATATTATGTATTTTAAAGGTAGAAAATAAATAACTATTATTCTTTTTTTTTTGATTAAAACTATTTTAAAAGTTAATAAAAATATTATGTATATAAGAGTATAAAATATATATTACTATTATTCATAAAAAAATATTGAATTTTTTTACGACCTCAATCATATATATATATATATATATATATATATATATAATATTTTTCAAGAGTATAAAAAATAATCTAAGTAGAAAAAAAGTTCCTATTATTCATAAAAAATATTGAATTTTTTTACGACCTCAATCTTATATTTATATATATATAATATTTTTCAAGAGGATAAAAGATAATCTAAGTAGAAAAAAGAAAAGTACTAAAGTATAAATGGAGGTTGTGAGTTGTGACAATGAAAAATAGAGAAAAAATAAAGAATAGAAATAAGGGGAAGACGTTCAAAAAAAAACAAAAGGAGAGAAAGAAAGGGGAAAAAGAAAAAAACATCAGGATGGGGTACGAACGTTGCTCAACGAAGTAGGAATGAAGACATCTTTGCCATTAAACTAAGTTAACAATCTGTCACATGTGGCCCTAAATTTAAATATATATTATTGGCCCAACGCATATGCTTCAATTGCTTTAGCGTTGGGCCGGGCCTGACTAAATACGCCAGATATATAGATATATGTCTTTAAATATGCTTGTGTTTCCCAAAATTCTCCAAAATAAACTGCAAAATCTGAAATCCAATTGTTTAGATGTTAACCGATACTGCCAAGCATACTGCAGAAACAAAAAAAAAAAAAAAAAAANCTTCCAAAAAAACTGAAAAAAAAAAAAAAAAAAAAAAAAAAAAAAAGAATAGACGAAACGGATTCTTTGATCACCAAACAAAAAATGAATTTTTATGTATAATGATCAAATAGTGGACTAAATATTAATTATTATCTTACTAAACAAGAAAAGGTTGCAATCATTATAGTGTATATATATATAACTATATGTATATAAATACACGGATCGAGTCAGATATATGATATTTTAGAAAATAATTTGTGTGACTTGCTTTGTTTTATACTGATACAAAATTTTGTTATTTGCCTTGCTCCTAAAATTGAGAAATATTTGTACTTTTCTGATCAAATCAAAGCGAATACCGAATCGAAACAAATTTACAAGATATTTTTTTCTCACACCTAATCACAACTATACAACTTATCATGACTCGTGAGCACATTTGAGCTATAGGGTTTTAAACCAAATCCACATATACCTCTTCAGGGAAAAGTGCTGATACAGACCTGAACTACTGTCATCGTGAGTATTTGACCCTGAACCTTCGTATAGTGCGGATACAGTTTTAAACACGCAAAAATTCAAATTTTAAACCCCGAACTCAATTATAAGTGCCGATTTGTACTTTGAAACCCCATTAACGAGTTCCACGTCATGTCCTACGTGGCAAGCGGCACGTTCCGTTTCACCCAAAACGACATCGTTTTAATCATGGGCCTTCAAAATTTTGGGCTTAAATCTGTTGGCCCAAAAAGAAGAAAAAAAAAAAAAAAAAACATAGCCAAACGACATCGCTTGATGTTTTGATTTAGAATACAGAGAATCACTAAAACAACATCATATTTTATTGTAGACTCGTTTCAATTGTCTTGGGCCTTACCAATTGGGCCATTAAGAAAACAAAAAAACAAAACCCACACTTACCTCAACGATGTAGTTTTGTTTTTGATTTCAGAAACTAAAACTCGCGACTTTCGTTCTTCTCGTTTAAGGTTCTTGTGCAAATAGGGGAACTCATTTGGGGCTTTTGGGATTTAGAGTTCTTGTATCTCGATTGTGTGTGTATGCTCGATTTTTTGTTTGAATTAGCTCGAAGGAAACGAGCTCGATTTCATCCGAAAATATGAGGTAATTTCAGTTTCAATTTTGGGTTTTGTATTTCAGGTTTTGCATTTCTGGTTTTGTATGATGCAGTTGATTAATCGTCTCTCTCTCTCTCTCTTATTTTTTTCTAACTACAGCTTGGATTTATAACACATTTCACAAGTTATCAAGGTGGAAATTTTAGAGAGTATAATGGTGAACATAGGGTTGAAGCTAATGATGAAGAAAGGGATGATGTTGGCGATGAAGAGAATTTTCCAGAAGAAGGTAGAGTTGACAGTGCAGTTGCTGGTTTTTTTGATGAACCCGAAGATGATGGTGAACTCCATACACCTACTAATTCGGTCTGTTTCTTTAAACACTAACAGTCTCAATTTCACATGTTCTCCTTTTACTCAAGAAGCACATGACATGTTTCACATGTTCTGCTTGTGCTGAAAATAAATAAAGATGTTTGGTCAAACGTAGGTTTGGATAAATTGGCTTCTGTAGCTGACTTTGTTATGTTTTGTTTGTTGATAACTTTTTCATAATTCTTTTTTTTTTGTGATTTCTTACTACTAATTTTTTTAACAGAATGACTTTTGGAAGTTTTTGAGGAGTAGTTTTCCTTCTAATGGCAATGGTTCAGATTGTTAGGTTAGTCTCTCTCCATTTTTTTTTCTTTTTNTTTTTTTTTTTTTTTTTTTTTTTTTTTTTTTTTGATTTTTGCATTGAAAGAGAAAAAAAAAAAAAAATCTGGAAGATTGTTGTTATTCAAACTATATTGATGCTCCTAAATCATCTATCCACTCTTGGTGTCTAAAATATTTGATTGAAGAAAAGAAGCTTTTCTTATTTTAGATGTTCTGTTCCCAGCTCACCTCTTTTTGTTTGTGCATTTATTATCCAGTCTTGGTGTCTGTTTTTTTGTATTCCTTCCATACTAATGTCCAAATTTTTCTCTCTTTACAGGATGACATTAACAAAAATTTTGGTAGTTAAGTCTCGGATCGGCTTGGCATTTCTTTCTCGGCTAAGTATCTTGGCATTGTTCAGTCAACTTTATCCCTTTTTTTGAGTTGTCATGAAACTATCTATGCACTTGAATTAACGGCTAATGTAGTTAGTAAATGTAGTTAGTCACTTATCTATTTCATGTTTTTTTTGCAACAAACAATTATCTACATGAAATAGAGTTCATATTCGGCTACTCAATCTTTTACTTCAAACTTACAAAACTCACATAAATGAAGTTCTTACATAACACCTAAGATAAAAATAACAGGGCAAACTCACCTAAAATAACAAAGTACAAACTTATCAAACTCACACATTAGAAGGGATCTGTGTTGTGCAACAGCTTCACATGTTCGAGTCTCCATTTCAAGATTTTCAACTTCATATTGACAAGCTTTCAAACTTTTCTCCAATTCAAGTACCACTTCTTCGAGCTTCTCCACTTTCTCAATCATTTCTTCAACCTCTTCAAGCATTGATATATCAGTCCATTTAAACAAATGATTTTGTTTTGCAACAAAGAAACCATTATGTTATAACATTCCACAAACAATTCACAACTACATTCAAACTAACCAAATCACATACACTAAAAACGACCATCACATACATCTTCTGAACCATTTGGGCATCTGTGAAATAGTCTCCCTGGATTTTTCACCGTCTTTGAGGTCCTTAAGACCACGAGTTCACCGCATGGACATATCCTTGGAATTCCCGAGCTTCTTCTTTCACCCATTCTCAATAAGACTTATCCTAAAAGCTTCAAGGAACCCTAAACCCGAGAATTCAAGCAAGAGTAATCTTTAATTCCAATCCCTCATCACCTTCCCCAAAAACCCCAATTCAATTTTGCCTAAGAACCCTAATCCTCTAAACGCAGAAGGAGGAGAATCGCGTTTTTCAAGTTTCTGATTTCAGAAACAAAACGACGACGTTTAGGTAAGAGTCGACTTTTTTNTTTTTTTTTTTTTTTTTTTTTTTTTTTTTCCTAAGGGCCTAATCTCGTAAGGTCCGATAGATTTTAATTGGGCCCATGATTAAAATGATGTCGTTTTTGGTGAAACGGAACGGGCTGCTTGCCACGTAGGACATGACGTGGAACTCATTAACGGGGTGGACTAACGGTCCGTCGTTCAAAGCACAAATCGGCACTTATATTTGAGTTCGGAGTTTTAAATTTGAAATTTTACGTGTTTAAAACTGTATCCGCGGTGAACTCACGATGACGATATACCCAATCAATGCCTTTTTAATCACTTGTTACGGCTGACGTTTGGCAGAGTTAAAACATACCAATTCATATGTTGAAAACATGATGAACTCAGGTCTAAGGACTATACTCTATAGTCGTAATGAAAAACTCATATGACACTCATATAACATACTAGTTAAGTTCTCATTAGCGGGTCATGTCCGATACTATGTTCTCAACATACATCTATGTGATTGACTTTGATACTCTTTATCAATGACACCATGAAACTTTGTCATCAGTCACATCACAATCCAGTCTCACGCGGTTACCAATGTCCTTATTCAATAACCTTTGACTAGGTATAAAACGATACTTATCAAACTTCAATCATATTTATATAATTCAAAATAAAATAGGAAAAACTTGAAAATATCGATCGTTAATTAAAAAAATAATAATCAACCTATGCATTAAATGAATGATCCGCCCATGTGCTTTTTACTTCGTTCATGTGCTCCTCGCGGTGCACGTGGTGGCTCGAAATAAAAACACACCTCCTAATCAAAATATGTATATCCAACATTATACAACATTGGAATTAAATATACCAATTTTTTTGGTTTTTTGATAAATACACGAACGGACTTGGAACCAAACTCGATTCCGATTTCAAAACTATTTGAATGGTATCGTTTCTCCTAAAACCAAAATATCTGAAACCCGAAATACCCGATCCGAATTTCAATCATATACCCGAATACCAACCCCTAATCTAGAACCCAACAAACCTCATAATTTGCAAGTAATTAATAAAAATCTTATCTTTTTCTCCTTAATGATCTTTGACCAAAATATTACTTCCTCAATCTTACACAATTGCACATTCTCCTGTCGTAATAATACCAAAAAGAAAGATAAAGAAAAATGAATTATGAATCAAATTAGAGAAATTGAAAAAAAAACCTTGATTCCAAGTTTCTTCATTTTTAAATCATTAGTTTCATAATCTGATGATGAGCTTTTTCGTCCTTCATCTTATGAAACATCTCTGTATAATTCTCGACTTTCTCTGTATAGGATTTTTATTATTTAAACGTCATAGATTTTACACATAAATGATGTCTAAGATTTTTTTTTCAAATTTTAGGATATTATATACTTTTTGCTTTTTAGAAATGAAAGTATCATTTTAAAGCTTTAATATGAGTATGAACCATATGATGATATATACATATGTCTTATTTGAACCATAAAATAAAAAAATACAACGAAATAAAAAGGAAAGAAGGAAAAAGAAAAAGAAAAAAAAAAGACAACGAACTAAAAATGAAGGAAGGAAAAAGGGAAAAAAACAAAAAAAAAAGAGTGAAAAAAAAAGACAACAAAAAAAAAAAGGAAAAAGAAAAAAAAAAAGAGTAAAATGTGCTTTTCACACGAATCGAACTAGGAAGAGTATATTGAAACTTTGCCACCTAACCAAGCAAACATCTTTGATAATGTGGCCCTACAAATTTTATAATATGATGTGGCTTAAAGCCAATGCTTCACATGCTTTATTACTGGGTCGGGCCTGGCTACGAGAACAAAAGGAATATATGGTTTACACGAAATCAAGTTGGTTAAAAAAAGAAGATTGCTTTAAGAATGTAAATAATGGACTCATGTCTATTCTTCTCTTCACTGATGTAGTACTTGTTTCTATTTATACATATAAATAGAATAGTATATAAGTATCATTAGATTCTTAATCAATAAATGAAAAGTGACATTGACATTATCGGTTTAAAATACACAGCAAAATTGAAAATGGTTGTTTGTTCGAAAAGTAAAACTGATTCCCTCCAATCTATATGAATAGTATTCTCTCTTTCACTAGACATGTGCGGTTAGGGTTTAGGAATTTTATTTATTNTTTTTTTTTTTTTTTTTTTTTTTTTTTTTTTTTTTTTTTTTTTTTTTTGATAAACCCTATATGCTGATCCGATTAGCCCCGGTAGGAACGCACCAAGGTGCTACAGAGTGGACTTCTCCCTTGGTTCCGTGAGCTCCGAGCAGACTCGGGTCGAACAGGTCATGAGATTCATGAGATCCCTGAGATCCTGTTTGGGCCGCCACACTGCCTGTCCCGAGTTTGGAATGCCTTCCGACTAATGCTAGGGGGTTGCCAGGCCGCCTGCATTGCTGACTACCAGGTCAATCAATTGGGTCAAGACCCAACTGACAGACTTCCCACACAAATGTGATTTTTGTTTATGGGGAGGATCGAACTTGAGTTTGGGAGTTGCACCCTTCACCAAAGTCTCTCCTACCACTAGACCACATGTGTGTGGGCTGATAGTTTCTCTTTTAAATAAAAAAATTATCATAATCCTAACGACTTATCCTACGCATGTTAAACAAAACCAACACAAAAATGTATTGATGATTTCATATCATTCTCAAGAGTAACTTGTAAAATTGAAAGAACTTCAGTATGAATATCACAAGTACTAATCCACGCACTCCATATGTCGGTTTCCTTTCAGTAATTTCCCTGTATAACTTCTAGAGGAGTAGGAAACACTCCCAAGCCTACCATGGTAATATCCTGTATAAATATGGAGCCTCTTGGCTACTGAATTAATAACAGCAAACCCTCAATACGTCTAGGTTTCTGACACTTAAAAAACATATTTATTTATATAGATTAGTATTTGAAGTTTTGTTAAAGACCTAATCATATACTTATGCGTTTCATTATTTTATGAATCAAAAATTCATTGTTTGTTGTTCTAGTAAATATTAATTATAGATAGACGATAAAGAACTAAATCTAAGTTACATGCACATGTAAATTAATGTTTGTTTTGAATTCTCTTGTTTGGTGAATAAATATTATAGTACCAAAATAAAGAAGAAGAACATAGTAACCAAACCCACGTGACTACATAGAGCTCAACTTACAATACAAACCACACTCATCACCCATTCATTTGATATCTTCATGTGTTAAATCAATATAAAAAACAAAAACAAAATACAAGTTAATTTCAGTTTAATGCATAACATTACTTAAGTTTTTTTTATTATTTTTTAAATGTAATAGGTGTATATAAATCCCTAAAGTTGAATGTCCTCGATCATTTATGCATGTGATCAATTGATAAATATGAAAGCTGGTATGTTATACATTTTATGTAAATAGCAATAGATCTTAATATTGAAAACTAAAGTTGTCTAAATCAAATTTAGTAACCCTAGAAGCCAAGGTTAATTAAACGGTGTATGTGTTAAAATATGATAATTGTACCAAAAATTTTATGGTTAAAACACTCACAAAAATTCTATAGGAGAACAAGATGATGATATAGAGATTTCATGTTAGAATGAGTTCATATATTTAGTGAATTAATTTATTTTCATCAATATCCCCAAAGAACCAAATTTTCATAAATATTTTTTAGAAAAAGAGGAAATTAGGTATTTTTCAAATCATTTCAGAAAGGACAAACCAAATGAATAAACTCACCGAAAAAGTAGGGGAATAATGTTTAAATAAGTATGGAGACCAGAGGAATGCAACATAGAATAGTCAAATATTGCATGCATTATCTAATAGAAAGAAGATAGGTATACTTATACAAAGAGAACTCTTATTTAGATAAGCATATTCAGTCATTCAGACTACCGTCCATATAATTCTCACTCTCACCATCGTCTATATATATATTTTTCACTCTCACCATCGTCCATATATATATTTCTCACTCTCACCACCGTCAATATATATATAATTCTAACTCTCACCACTCACACTAGTTGGTTTAGTTATTACAACGAACTTGAGCAAAGAACCACAATGGGTTTCAACCATCTTTTCATCTTCTTTCTTCTTTTTTCAGATCCAGAAACATGTTTTCTAAAACTGACTGGAGGCATGAGTAAACTTAAAAGCTTTGTTAGCAATGAAATCACGAATATTCTGTATCACTTTTGTTTCTAATTTATATTCTAGGTTTTTAGTTTTTTCCTTTCTTTTAACAACTTCAATCTTATCTTTATAAGAAGATAGTCTAAAAAAAAAAAATTGTAAGGAAAATTAAATGCTAACAAAAAAAAAAGGGAAGGAAGGGAAAAAAAAAAAAAAAAGACAACGAAATAAGAAGGAAAGAAGGAAAAAGGAGAAAAAAAAAGACAACGAGAAAAAAAGAAGAGAAAGGAATGAAAAAGGAAAAAAGAAAAAAGGAGTAAAATGTGCTTTTCACACGAGTCGAACTTAGAAAGAGTATATTGAAACTTTTCCAGCTGACCAAACTAACATATTTTATAATGTCGCCCTAAAAATTTTATAATATGATGTGGCTTAANAAATGTGCTTTTCACACGAGTCGAACTTAGAAAGAGTATATTGAAACTTTTCCAGCTGACCAAACTAACATATTTTATAATGTCGCCCTAAAATTTTTATAGTATGATGTGGCTTAAAGCCAATGCTTCACATGCTTTATTACTGGGCCGGGCCTAATTACGAGAACAAAAGGAATATATGGTTTACACGAAATCAAGTTGGTCAAAAAAAGAAGATTGCTTTAAAAATGTAAATAATGGACTCATGTCTATTCTTCCCTTTATGTAGTACTTTTTTCTATTTATACATATAAATAGAATAGTATATAAATATCATTAGATTCTTAATCAATAAATGAAAAGCGACATTGACATTATCGGTTTAAAATACAAGACAAAATTGAAGATGGTTTGTTCGAAAAGGAAAACTGATTCTCTCCAATCTATATGAATAGTATTCTCTCTTTCACTAAACATGTGCGGTTAGGGTTTAGTAATTTTTGTTATGATATATATATATATATATTTTTTTTTTTTTTTGATAAACCCTATCGGCTGATCCGGTTAGCCCCGGTAGGAACGCACCGAGGTTCTACAAAGTGGACTTCTCCCTTGGTTCAATGGTTCAACGATTCAACGGACACCGTGAGCTCCGAGCAGACTCGGGTCGAACGGGCCATGAAATTCATGAGATCCATGAGATCCGGTTTTCGCCACCACACTGCCTGTCGCGAGTTTGGAGTGCCTTCCGACTAATGCCAGGGGGTAGCGAGGTCGCCTGCATTGCTGACTACCAGGTAAATCAATTGGGCCAAGGCCCAACTAACAGATTTCTCATACAAATGTGATTTTTGTTTCTAGGGAGGATCGAACTTGGGTTTGGGAGTTGCACCCTTCACCAAAGTCTCTCCTACCACTAGACCACAGGTGTGTGGGCTGATATTTTCTCCTTTAAAATATAAAAATAGCATAATCCGAAAGACTTATTCTACCACTACAAGAAAACAGCTCGATTGACACTACTGAATTGGTTGCAATTCAGTCGCAAATAGAGCATATTGCGACTAAATTAAGACTAAAATTAGCAGTCGCAATCAGCTGGTCGCAAAAACCAGTAGTCGCAATTTTGTGTCAATTTTGCGACTACATTAGGACACACAAATGTAGTATCAATATTTTCGACTATATTACAACTTCATTTCTGATGTAGAAATGAGATATGAGTGGAAATATAGTCGCATATTAGACTTAATGTAGTCGGTAATTTTAGTATTAATGTGGTCATAATCTTTTGCGACTAAATTGAAACTACATTCTTGCTGAGTGTTTGGTCGTAATTTAGTTAGAAAATTAAAAAGCGACTAATTGCCAACGAATCTTTTAGTGATAATTTAGTGGTAATACAGTCGGAATGCAGTTTAGGTTTAAGGTTTATAATGTAGGAAAACGAGATCTAATCCTAACCACTTAGGACTAACAGTTTTCCTAATCC
>OVAF01002540.1:0-15410 GCA_900406245.1 Odontarrhena argentea | reverse complement strand
AATGGACGTGGACAATAATTGTCCATGTCCATATGGACATGGGCTATGACCTGTCCATCATGGGCTATGACCTGTCCACATTTTATGGACATGGACAAACCCATAGACACAAGGCCCATTTGACACCTCTAGGTGCAAAGCGCGGTGGGCCCAAAATTACCTTATCCGCAATGTGAACACTCTGTTGGAACTGTCAGGGAATGACCTGACAATTCGACGCCTAAAAGTAATGAATCATACTCATCTCCCGGACATCAACTGCCTATCGGAGACAAAACAAAACGAGGAATAAATTCAGTCCAAGGCTCGTGATTTAGGTTTATCTAATGTACTCACACTACCTCCAAGAGGAACTAGTGGAAGATTAGTAGTTTTATGGAAGTCATCAATTAATCTTGCTGTTTCTTTTCAATTGGGGTTGACTTTGTTTTTAGCTCCCTAACCAGTAAAGCCGAGACGCCCCACAATATTTGTCTCCATCGATTTTGCCTTGTACTTCATTTTTTTTTATTGTTTATCCTATTGTCCATTGCTCAAATACATCGAAGAAGCTCCTTCGAAGAGAACAGTTCAGACTTGATTCGAGTTGATACATATGGATGACTTTCATGTCTTTATAATTTAAGATTAAGAATCGGAGAAATCTTCTTCTCCTTCACATGTTTAATTTTTTTTTTTGGTTATTCAACAAACGTACCCTATATTTTGTTCAAAAAAAATTAGAGTAAAATTAATTTTATTTTATGTGCGTTGCAGAAAAAAACCCGATTTTATATGCTTAAGACGGCGCGTGATTATCAAAGCGCGTGCGAGAGTATGTGGAGCAAAACCGCAGCCCCGCAATTCGTGCGGTTCGCTTTCCTCACGCTAAGTGACGCACCGACTCATCGCTCACGACACGTGCGCACGTGACCCCCTCCATTTCTTTGTCCTTTTCATTTTTTGAGTTAATCTCATTATATTAGTACACTATGCTACTATTAAGTATCTTTTTCTAGACAGATCTCAGTGATTAGGAGGTGGTCTTACTTTTCAATCTTATAAAGAGTTTGATAACTTTATCTATATATAGTTTATACCTATATTCTCCGTAAATTTTAAAAAGAGTTTGACCATCTATATTTATTTATAATATTTGTTTCTATTTACACTATAGTTTAATGGTCATTATATATTACCCACACCTTAAAATTAATACGCACATAATACACCATAGGTCCATAGCAATTCATTCTGTAAAAACATTAGTATTGTTGTACATGCAGGATCGTTGTTGGGACTTGGGACTATCATATTTGTTTATCAGTGATGAACTGATTGGAGTAATTAAACCGAGGTTAGACTAAAACATATTAAAAACATTTCATCAGATTAAGTTAATAAGATCATGGAAAGGATTTTGATTCTTATTCTTAATTTTTTTAATCTAAAAAATTAATTCCTATGTAAAATGTTTATTTTAATATTCGAACTTAACATTTACTAACTAAATTTCCACGTCTCAAATTCTTTTATCTATAAAGTTTTCCTTTTCCTCTCTTTATTTTGAAGGCAAGAGTAGTGTAAACGTTTGTATATAAATTCTTTTATTTTAGTAACCACACTTTTGAATTTAAATTAACTCATCCATATTGGTGACTCGATAAGAAGAAAAAGAATTTACAAAATTGAATTCAAAAACTCTAAAGACACGCCGAGCAAGATATAAAGTATGTTTATGTATTTTTTCATGTCTAACAAAAATTGAGGTGAATTTTAGAGGACGACTATGCAATTTCCCAAAGAAGAGTAGGATACTATTAAAAATAGACTAATCATCTGGATCTTGGATGATCTCCACGAAATCCTAACAATTAGTGAGGAAGCAAAAATATGATATTTTCCTCTCCAATATGATTTATGTTTAGTGATACGAAACATTTAAAAAATTAAAATAATTAAAATAAATAAATATCAGTACAAAAATAAATGTGATTTATGTTTTCAACTAATCTTACGAAATTTTGTAATTATAGAATAAACATTGGTACACATTACACCACATACTATTTACTTTGCCAACCAAACCCATAGAACTTTGACTATATTCCTACCTTATGAGTTCTGAGCTCTTTCGGTTCGCTAAGAGCTCCTTATTTTTATTTTTATTTTCGTCTAAGATTTTATTAGAAAAAAAATATATAGAATAATGGAACTTAAACCTCCGAAAAAAAACTGGCGGGACTTGAATCCCCAAAAGTAATTTAGACAAAATGATGAGAGCAAATCACAACCGAAAATTGTTGAAGGTCCCAGTGCAGAAGACTTCAAGAGCCGCTCATCAAAGATACCGAACACAAGAGATTAGTGGGCTGAACCGAATTAGTTTCGTCGAAGTATAGAAATGGTTGGGTGAATGAATTGACCTTAGTTTTTATATATCAGATATATTTTGTCAAACTTAAAAACTTAAAAACTAGTTGGAATTTGTGCTTCAGGGATCTTCTTAGCGAGGAAGACATAAACCTAAGAAGAAGTGTTCAACGAAAGGGGAATTGACGGATCAAACCACACTGCTACGAAAGTAAGTGAATGAACTCCAACCGCATCGATTAATCTAACAACAAGAATCACCAGAGAAAAGCAACACTGATAACTCCAAAAAACACTGATAATCAACCACCGAATTTCATGATATTTACTATTTTTTGCTTGATTTCCAACCGTGTCTCAAATAATTAGACAGTAATTTGAAGAAAATACTCGACTTTCCGGTTTGTTAACTGAATAATACATACGGAAACTTAATATTTTCCAAAATTACAAAATCATATAAAAGATCTACTATTTTGGACAACGTTGGAAATTTTACAGATAAAAATAACCCTTAAAATAGGCGGGTATAAAAAAAATCACGAATATTCACAATTAGACCATTATAAACATGAACTTTTCACATAAGCCATTTAAATCATCAACTTGATCAGACCAAAATGAGCATGACGTTAACTTTCTGTTTAATCTCTTCGTTAAGAAAGTTAACGTCATGTTCATTTTGGCTTGGTCAGCGAAAATTAATGATTTTAAAGAAATTCAACCAAAGTTCATCCTTAAAATGACCGAGGATAAAGTTTATGTTTTAATGAACTAAATTTAAAAGTTTGTGAATTTTTTGACATTTTTCCTATTAAATGATAGATGGTTTTTTGTTTTTTCATATATAGCTTAAAATTGTTGAAGCTGACATGACATTCTTTCAAACAGATATGTCATCTCCATCCATTTAGACGAATTTGTGAAGTTCACAGCTATGTTTATTTTTTTTCAATTTCTCATATTTCATGTAATTTAAATTCTAAAGCAGATAGTTTAACAAAAATTAATGTAAGACATATAATTATGTATTTTTGTCATGTAAACAATTTTCCCGGTTTGGTTTTATGAGTAAAAAATTATACTTAAAAGAAAAAAAAAAACTGTGCATATCTTCTTGAATATTCTTTTTAATATGCATAAAAAGACTCTTAAATATTCTTCTTTGTGTAACAGTGAAAGTCAAAACTAATTGATAAACATAAAAGTACATTTACATAATTTTTTTTTTCAAGTTTTAACTGTGTGATAAGGAGATGAAATGACCTTCGGTTATTTGTTAAGACGAATTAAAATAAAAAAAGTTGTCCTGGATCGTAATTTGAATGGGAGAAGGAGGGTATACGAGTAACTTTGAAGAGAGATGGTAGTGAGTGAGAGTGATGAGAGGGGTAAACAAAAAACAGAACCACTTTTGTCATCCCTCAATACCTACATTTGTCTTGCTAGCCAGAAAGAAGATAACAATTGTCCCCACATTCTCAATTTTTACTCTTTTTTTTCCTTCATTCACAAATATGCAATTTTGATTAAAAAAATAATAAATATTTTAGATCAATAAATAAATTTGATCCTTTTATAATCAATTAGAGCCCAAGCCCTGCTGAATCTTGATTATATTTTTCGTAAACTGTGTATAAAAATACTTTTGATAGAAAATAATTCGTAATCATATTGATTTGTGTTAGTATAATTGTTGTGTAGATGAGCCTGCGTAACATAGAATGTTAAACTGAATCTTTAAATATGACTAAACCATTGTAGGGCCATAAAGGTATTAATTTATTTTAACAAAAATTGAAATACTATCTGAAAAATTTTAGTTGTCATAAGATTTGAAAATAGAAAATCCTGTAAGATAAAAAAAATTAAAACACTCTAATAAAAATAGGTGGACCAAATATATATGTAGGCAAATCGATAAGTGGAGATGACAATTATGACAATCGTGACAATCGTGATAACCTTAAAAGAAATAATAGTATTAACGGATATTTCCAAAAACATAAAATTAATATATAAATATTTCCCTAAACGGCTAAACCCTAACTTGTCGCCGGGATTTCGATTAAACATACATAATTCTCTTCACTAAAAGAAACAGTAGTGAGAGAAAGTAAAGAGAGAGAGAGATGAGACTCTGTGGTTGACAAACTCTTTTGCTCTCACAGAGAAAGATAACATATATTTTTCTTTTCTTTTCAGTGGGTTTAGTTTATAATAATATTTGTAACAAAAACAAAAAAGAAAGAGACTCTGTGTATGTCTGAAGAAAGCTAAAGAAGTTAATAAAAGAGTTTGTTTGTGTTGGGATGATTCTTAGCAAAAGAAGCGGAGACTTGTGAAAAGAGAGAAAGAAGAGAAGACATGGTGGGCTCAGGAAGTGGAGATAGAAGCAAAGATGCTGTAGGAATGATGGCACTTCATGAAGCACTTAGAAGCGTTTGTCTAAACTCCGACTGGATTTACTCTGTCTTCTGGACCATTCGTCCCCGACCGTACACACATCTATCTATCTCTCTCTCTCTTCCCTGTTCATCTTTCTCTTTCCCTGTCTTTAGCTTCCTTTGTTCCTCTTTCAGGAGGGTCCGTGGTGGAAATGGGTGCAAGATTGGTGATGAAAGTGGCAGCTTGTGAGTTTTATTTTTTCTCTTTGTTTATTTCCTCTGCTTCTGAGATAGAAACAGAGCAGCTCTGTTTCGAGTCAAGATCTCTCTTTTTTTTCTGACTGTAAGAATTTGATTCAAAAGGATGTTGATGTGGGAAGATGGTTTTTGTGGGGGAAGAAGTGAAGATCTTGGTCTGGAACCAGACATTGAAGGTGAAGATCTTGTCAGAAAAGCTTTCAGCAAGATGTCCATTCAGTTATATAATTATGGAGAAGGGTGGGTACTGGGTAGGTGGTTATATAAGTAATTATGGAACAAGATAATTAGATTATATAAACACACCCTAATCACTTCAATCATCATTACCAACTTATAAACTATATTATATATGTTGTGAATCTTTAATATGGTATTTTGCAGATTGATGGGTAAAGTTGCTTCTGATAAATGTCACAAATGGGTTTTCAAAGAACCGTCTGAATCTGAACCAAATCTTGCTAATTACTGGCAGAGTTCTTTCGATGCTGTACGTTTCTATCAATCTTCCCACAGATCTTTGGTTTGATGAGAAAATTTATTATGATCTTGATGTTCTTGGCTGGTCAAAATTACCTATTTATTGCAGCTTCCACCAGAATGGACCGACCAATTCGAATCAGGCATCCAGGTCAACAACAATCATACATCTTTTTTTTCAAACTTTCTTTGTTTACTGTTGTATAGTCTTAGTAAGGTTTAAGTTACTGTCTTGATCTTTACCTTTAAAAAAAAAAAACGTTCTCTATTTGAGCAGACAATAGCTGTGATACAAGCTGGACATGGTTTGTTACAATTAGGTTCCTGCAAGATTGTGAGTTTTTTTTTTCTCTTACAGTTTCGTGTTAGCTTGTTTTTAATTTTATGTGGCTAAAGGGTTTAATCCAGCATTGTTTATTCCTCCAGGTTCCAGAAGATCTTCACTTTGTGCTGAGGATGAGGCAAATGTTTGAATCTATTGGTTATCGGTCCGGATTTTACCTTTCCCAGCTCTTCTCTTCGAATCGAACCGCGACTCCTTCTTCCTCCTCGGTTCCAAACCAGCAGCCGCAGTCTCAGGCTTTTAATTGGGGATCACACTCTCCATTGTTACCTTCCACCAGTTTTCAAAACCAACTACCTGCATCAACAAGATATGGTTTCCTTCAAGAAAGCAATGCTCCTCCTCCTCCTCCTCCTCCTCAGATGCTTCCTCCAATGGAGGATCAAGAAGACGATATCAAATGGCCTAACGGTTTGTCTCTGTTCAATGCCTTGACTGGCCGTGCAGACGAAGCTAGTAGACTTCTGTTCAATCCTGAGCAGAACCCGATGAATATCGAAAACCAGAACGAGTTCTTGAGCCTTGAAAGTCATCATCAGACTCCTAACAAGTTTAGAAGAAGCTACACAATGCCAGCAAGAATGGATTCTTCTTCGTCATCAACCTCGCTCGATCAGCAATCACTCGAGTTGAGAAACAACTCGGGAAGCAATGCAGGATTGTTCCCTGACGTTATGGAGACATTCTTGAGGTGATTGACAAGTTCAGGAATCAGGTTTTGAAGACAGATTAATCTTCTAAAAAGATAAACGCAATATGCTAGTTTTTTTCTTTCTTGCTTAATCTGTTTAAGACAACTCTTTTCCTTGTTTCTTTCTTACATTCCTTTGTTGTTGTACCATATTGTCTGATTGTTTCTGTTTTTATGTCAAACTCTTTAACATTTGAAGCTACATTTTAAAGCACATTATTGTTTTTCTTTGGGTCCCAGGAGTACAGAAACATTTTTCTCAGCTTGAAGAAAGATTTTGCCCTTTTAACACTTCCTATCTCACCCATATTTACGTTCTCTTCACTCTCGTCCTTGCTGCCAGCAACCGTTGCTGCATCCTCCGTGGCAGGAGCGTTTACGGTTCCTTCCTTGGCTAAATCCGTGGCTCCTTTCAACCCTTCTTTTGCTGTATCCGCTGCGAAAGTGACTGAAACATCTGGAGCCTTAGACCATCTACAGTCGTGAGACCCCTTTTTAAGTTTCTTAAATATATTTTATTGATATTTTTCTAATGATTTAGATATCACAATAAAATATAAATTGTTTTAAGAAGTTGGAGCAATGCTGAATTGACAGCTGTGTTTTGATCTTAGGAACCGATGCCAAAGTTTCTAAAACAAGGATCGATTCTTCAAATTTTGTTTTCTCTTTCTTACTTTTTAAATTTTATATTATTACTTTTGTCTAAAGAATTGGGTAAGGAACTCCCACTGGAGTTGCTCTTAGCATCTGTACTTGTCCCCGTCGCCTCTTGTCTTACCTCGTTCAAACTCGCTGAGGACTCTCCTGCTCCATCGCCTCCCTGTAGAGGAGTTTCTCTATGTTACAATACAACAACTGAAGCAGAAGAAAACAAATGTTCATGATTCCTCCTCTTACTTGAGCCGCGAAGCAACGAGAAAGTTGAAGAACGTTGTTGTTGTCTTGTCTCGGTGATGCTCTGTAAATGTTAAAGGGTTCTTCTCTGAGCAATAAACAAAGCCGCCATTTTTTTTGTTGCGGACATCATAACACAACTCTGTGCTACATATACACTCACGCAAGTACTCTGTGTTTGTATGTTGGTAAATGAAAATTTCATTGCTTTACATGTATAACCCAAGTTTCTCTAACCAGAAACAGTGATCTACACTCTTCATTTCATATTTCAAAAACTAAGGAACTAAGAAAGCTCCTAACCAAGAATTTCATTGTTGTTGAACAGACTCCATGGGAAGATCTTCAAGCCAAGCAACGACGTCTTCAATCAACGGTCTCCTTCTAGGCTCATGATCAATGCATTTGCACGCAATCTCCAACATCTCTAGAATCGGTTTCTCATTCTCATTTTCGCGTATTGTTGTATCTATAAGCTCGGCTTCACGCTTCTCAGCCTTCATCTGAAACACCCTAGACACCAAATCTCTGCAACTTTTCCCTTTACAAACTTCCACTGGTCTACGACCTGTAACAAGCTCCAGCAGCACAACGCCAAAACTGTAAACATCACCTCTACACGTTGCAATCAATGACTGGCTATACTCTGGAGGAATATAACCCAAAGTCCCCACTAAATCAGTCGTCACATGAGTATCATACGGCCTAAGCAACCTTGCTAACCCGAAATCCGCAAGATGGGCTTCAAACTTCTCGTCTAACAGAATGTTACTCGACTTTACGTCTCTGTGTATAACATTGGGGTCACAGACTTTATGCAAGTAAGCAAGCCCCCGCGCAGCACCTTGAGCTATTTTCAATCTCACATCCCATTTGAGAGTCATATTCCCATCTACCCGCTCGTGCAACCAATAGTCCAAACTTCCGTTCTCCATGAACGAGTATATAAGCAGCCGATCGTTCCCGTGCTTACAGTAGCCTTGAAGAGAGACGAGATTCTTGTGTTCCGCTCGCGACAATGCTTCAACTTCCGCTTGGAATTCACGTTCCATCTGGCCACAGTCACCAGAGAGCCTCTTCACTGCTGCTTTCGAGCCATCGGGAAGATTTGCTTTGTACACAAGACCAAACCCACCACATCCTATAATGTTTGCCTGGCTGAAATTGTTTGTAGATTTCAACAGATCTGCCACACTCAGGTCTTTGCATCCACAGCTATGGAAAAGCACAATCTTCGATGGCCCGAGCGCTTTGGGAACACCGCTGATAGTCTCCTCGTCGAGGTCATTGATTCGATCGTCAGTGTCTTTTCTTGAAATTCTTAGGAGAATAACAGAAAAAAGCACAGTAATTCCCACGGCTAGACTTATGGTAAGTCCAACAATGCTGCTTCTCCCGAATTTTTCGCCATTTGCATTACTGCGCGAAGAATCCTTTGGTTTCAACATATTACTCATCAGAACATCACAAGGGGAGTCTATGGGACGACAGAGTCTCAAGTTTCCTTCAAAGCTCGAGTGTGGGAAGCTGTAGAACTGACCTCCAGACGGAATCGCGCCAGTGAGACGGTTATACGCAACGCTGAACCTCGACAAGAAAGTGAGACTCTGAAACGACAGAGGAATCGAACCATGAAGATGGTTGTAAGACAAATCAAGAAGCTCCAAATTGTCAAGACCTGATATGGAGCTAGGTATCGTCCCGGTGAAGTTGTTCCTGCTCAAATCCAGCATGTGAAGCTCTTTCAACCGTCCAATCTCTGGCAAGATTGTCCCGTTGAGGCGGTTATTGTTCAAATATATAGATGGCGGGAATCTTGAAACTTGATTATATGGAAGACCGCTGGAGCTCTTGTTCCGCTTTACGTAGAGAGGAATTCCGGAAGAGTCGGTCATTTGAGAAGCGGTGCAGTTTAAATGGACTAGGTTCTTGAGCTTGGTTATGGTTACCGGGATTTCTCCGCTTAAAGTGTTGTTTGAGAAGTCAATGTAGAACAGACTCTCCATCTGACCGATCCAATGAGGGATAGTTCCGTTAAAGTGATTCCAAGAGAGATCAAGAACTTCCAGCTTCTTGCAATTCAACAGCCAGCTCGGAATCTGGCCCCTAAGCCCACAGTTTCCGAGCGCAAGAATCGCGAGATTGTCGAAGCCGGTGACATCTCTCGGCACTTCCTCGCCCATGAAATTCTTCGAGAGAATAAGAGTGGACAGATTTCTGCAATGCTGCAGCACATTCATTGTCTCTGACAAATCCACAAAACTGTTGTTGGACAAGGACAAGAACAAAAG
This sequence comes from Odontarrhena argentea, assembly GCA_900406245.1. NCBI lineage: Eukaryota > Viridiplantae > Streptophyta > Magnoliopsida > Brassicales > Brassicaceae > Odontarrhena > Odontarrhena argentea. Next base: position 5,711 of record OVAF01002540.1, on the reverse strand, counting down.
AGACTTCAGATTCTTGAAGGTGTTGGGAATTTTTCCGCTGAACTCGTTCTTTGCCAAACTCAAGATCTTCAACTTGGAGCAATGGCCTAGTGAATCTGGAAGACCTCCAGAGAAATGATTACTGGCGAGATCAAGCACGCAAAGATTGGGAAATTTCGTGTAGTTAAGATTGACAGAACCGGACAACGAGTTGTTCCTAAGATCAAGTACTCGCAGTTTCGAGCATTGAGATAAACTTGTTGGAAATCTTCCTGAAAACTTGTTGGAGCTTAAATCGAGGTGTTCCAGTTGAGTGAGATTACCAAAAACATCTGGAATTGCACCAGAAAACCGGTTCTCGGAAATCAAGAAAGACTTAAGACCAGAGAGATTACTCAAGTTCTGGCTTAATTCTCCGGATAAGTAGTTTCCGGAGACCGAGAGTTGCTCCAAGTCCTGGATGGAATAAAGAGAATCCGGAAGTTGGCCAGTCAATCCGTTGCTGTCGACATGGAGCCGCTGAATAGATTTGCTGCAGTTGTACAAACCATCCAGACTTCCAACCAAATGATTCATCGACAGATCAAGAACCTGAATCTCACCAGATGAGCTACATATTCCAGGATTAATCTCACCTTCGAACAAATTGTTGCTTACGTTAAGCATAACAAGGCGGGGAAAAACTCCAACATCCGATAGATTGCCGCTCAACGAATTGCAGGAAATGTTCAGCGACTGAATCAGCTTTAAACCAGAAACCGCCTCCGAAACTGACCCTGATAACAAATTATGACTCAGATCAAGAACTTCAAGTTGCTCTAACTTGGATAATTCCCCTGGCAATCCGCCTTTGAGCCGATTATGAGAGAGATCAAGTAATCTCAGCCGGCTCAACTCGCCTAAAGACCCCGAAATAACACCTTCCAAACCCTTTCCAGACAGAACCAACTTAGTAACTCGACCAGAAACATCACTCCCCTCACAAAACACACCATTCCATTCGCAACAACGCGAATCGTTCCACCAAGATTCCGTAACAGACCTGTTCTTCAACGCCCCAGCAAAATCCCTGAGCGCAGATAAGTCGCTGGGATCGCATACCAGCACAGGTTGGCTCAGAGATGAACCAACAAAGAAGACCAACAGTAGAAGGATGACCATGACTAACTAACAGAGACAAAAATTCTTATCTAAGCCAACCTTAACTCACAGCAAAAGACTAAACCATATTCCTCAGAACCGTTTCTGTTTCACTCTCAAATAAAGACTACAACTTTGATGAAATTGGGGGTTCCTGATAAAGAAGGAAACTCACATGCTCATGTCCGAAAAGACTCCATCTTTGACAACTTGTAGTTGAAGCAACATTGTAATGGAAACAACACCACGTATCTTTCTGAAATCGAATCCCAAGAAGAAATCAAGCAAAGAAGTAGAAAACTTGATTGTGATATAAGAATAAAGTAAAATTGCTCACAATCCAAAAATCACATACTATACAAGACTTGTAACTTAAGCAAACAAAACAAAAACATTAACAGTAGTAAGAGAGTAAAGTAACTTACCGTAAAGCAATTTCCAATTTTTCCTTTAAAATCGTTAAAATTGCAAAGCTTTGGAGTTCACAGCCGCCATTAAGACAAACCAGAGAGATATGAAAATCCAAAAAGAAGTCTTTAATTCGGAAGATTTAGTGGACAAGGGTTTTTAAACGTGTAATTCAGAAAAGGGCAGGTCTTTTTCGGAGAGGAGACAAGAACAATCTAAAAAGCGAAACAGAGTGGTTGGGTTATTGCAAAATAATTGTCAAAATGTGTTAGTTTCGAAATTGAAAGGAGCAAAACTACAGTGAAGAAAGAAGACAATGGAAGAAGATTGAGAAAAGTAACAACAGTACTGAGAGTTGTTGGGACTCGAAAGTCTTCTTCTTGTGCACTTAATTATTTTAATTTTCTGGACAAAATCCTGCACAACTATTTATTGCAGCTCATAAAACCTCATAAAACCTCACACTTTGACTGTTAATTCTATATTGATTCTCATTAGTTTAAATAACTTAATTTAAGATCTCATGGAAAAAGTATTGTTTTTGAATTTAAGTACTTTGAGTAAACACATATTTTTATTTTAATAAAAATGTCATCAGGATATATGTAATGTAGACAAAAGTCATTGTCGTTTGTTAGAAATTTTAAATATATATTTTTTTTGGGTATGCTAAGAGATTAATGGGAAACAACTATATTTTTAGTTGAAACAAAGTCAACAAAAGGTTGTAGTTTGGTTAAGAATTTAACTTTTCACACAAAGTTTTGGTTTTTTCTTCTTTTTCATAATTTGTCCGCATTAAGGACAATAATGGACAAAATAAGCTTGTTTTTCTCGGTTTCCCCTATTGCAGATATAGATTTGTTTTGTTTAAATCATGCAATCGGGCTCTAATCAGCAAACCAAAGAAAATTAAGTACTACGAAGGCATAGAATAGAAAGTGGTTTATGAATGTGATGTGTAATCGGACCTCTCGTGAGAGTGGTGGTGACACATATATACATATGTGTGATGGTTAATGAGGTGGAGCACGTGGCGCGTTGGAGAGTGACGTTCCAGAGAAGCGTGTGGGTTTGGTTTGGACTTTCAGGCCGGACGTCACGGGACCGATGCCGTGAAAGAGGTGCAACCGTTGAATTTCTGGAGCCACAGACCCCCATGGGTCCCGCGTGACTCAATTCATTTCTCATTTATTATATATTATATATATCTATATGTATATATATATATATATATATTTATTTCACTTTGTTGACAAAAAAAAAAATGTTTATTTCTCTTTACTTTACCTACTATATGTAGGGAAAAAAACTCCGTTGAATCCGGTTTGATCCATTATCTGTTTCGATTTGATCCGAAAATATATATATAAAAAAAGAAGTTAATAATACAAATAATAAAATTTAATAAACATAGAAAATAAATCAAATACAAAATTTTATTTTAAAAATGCGAACCGATCCGTATACATATAAATTTTATATATATATTATAATGATTTCTTCCATATAACATATTTTTGAACATTTATATAAGTTTTTTAGTTACATGAATTTTTGAGTTTATGATTGAGTTTGTCAAAGTTTATAAAGTCTATTTTGTACATGAATAAATATATAGTTTAGAGATTTGTAGTCGTTTCACTCATTTTTAAAGCAATTTTTAGGGTAATATTTTGTAACACAAAGATTTTTTTTTTTTTTTTAGTTACGTATAATAGAGTTTGAAATAAAAATGAATTTAATGAAGTTTGTTAATTTTTTATACAAAACATAATTTACCATCTTATATTTTTTAATTTATCTTTTTTTGTTTTGAAAAATAAAACTTAAATTATATCATCCATTTTATACGTTTATGTTACAATAATATCTCTTAATATTTATAGGTTTTTCGTAAATAAATATCGCTCTTGGATAGAAAAAATCAAATATCCGTAAATATTTGAAAATTCTACAAATATCCAAAAATAAAGTACGACATATTTCGAAGCAAATTAAATAATAAAATTTAATATCCGACAAGTGATGAAGCAAATCAAATAAATTGTTCTCACTTAACATGCCAATGCATAAGTTTCTTCAATAAAAATGATGAAGATGGCATCGACACCGATTGATTGGTCGGCCTTTGCTTCTCATATAGAAGCTTTCGAGATACTCAAGAGAACTGTTTTCAAATTTTTTTGTTGTTTGAATTACACTTGATTGTAATGTTATGACCGATTTTTTAGCCCCAGGTGCTAGATTTTTGGATCATGATATATGTTTTGTAAATTCTGTACCCCCGATTTGATTTTTTGAACCGTAAGTAAATTTTACGTTGTTGTCATATACAAAAAAAATACCACAACCCACTTTATAAAACAATCACAAATGTCCCACAAACGCATCAACTCAAAACCATTGCATTAATCGCATAAATTACTTACTATCACTTAGAATCTCAATCGTAAGTTTCTACGAACTTTTCCAACCGCATTCGCATCCACTGTATTTGAAATCAGTTATTCACTTAAGTGGTGATCTTATTATTAATAATTTAATGATAACATTGTATTTTAAAAATCTTCAATTTTAGACATATGGATAAGACCATCTCCAATCTCCAATGGAGGTGTCTTAGAGAGTGTCTCTATAAAAAAGAAAAGAGGGAGTGTCATAAACTCTTAATATTAAGAGATAGGAGATGATAATGTCTAAAAGACACCCACTTAAGACACTCAAAATAAAACATTAACAAAAATAATAATATTATAAAGTTTAAAACACCTTATGAACTAACCATTGTGGATGCTCTAGCCATCTAAATTTGTTAAAGCACCAACATTAAGAAGTTCTCACATAGTTTATTAAAAGATAATAAACAAAAAAAAAATTATATCCGGTGAAAATCGTAAAAAGATAAGAAAGGTTAGGAGGGATCCAAAATCTCATAAACAAAAGAAGTTTAGAAAACTTTGAAGGGATTTTAAAATTTTTAAGGTATACCAAAAATATATATTAATAGTTTTCAGTATTATTTTAAGAAACTACGTAAGAACTCTCTCGATGAAGATACAACCATACAAGGAGAACAGTACAAAATTAAGAATAACGAAGTTATGTAAGGATAGTAAAAATGGAGGTACACTCCGGATTCTACTTATTTTGTGTCATTTTGTGATGTACAATCACTTCATCTAACTATGAAGTGTACTAGTATCGTGAGTGGTAGTGATACGATGGATTCCACCACAACATTATAAAAGACAAATGTTGGTTACACTTTGATATTATATATGTGATGTGAATAAAGTAATGTTTGGGAGCATCGAAAATGGAGTGATATGTCTTTTGATAAGTGTATTGTATAGTCAACTGCTCACACACACCGGAAATCACGTGAAAGTCTCATCGAATCGAACACCTATCGGCCTCCTACTTTGTTTCCTTTTCAAGTCTTCTTTAAGATCAAACCTCGAATCTATCGTACTTCACCCTTTTTTTAATATCAAATTTAATGTCTTTGATAAGTTTACCCTAGTTTAATCACCCTTCTTTGTCCTCATCTTCATGCTATTGTTATTACTTCACTAATCAACCCACTCTCACTCTCACTCTCACTCTCACTCTCACATATCCACTATAATCTGGTTTGGCTATAGTTTATGTGATACAACACAAAGGACCATGTTCGGAAAGCAAACATTACAAACGTGTTGGATTAATTTTAGAATCAGTATTTTTTTTAGGTTAGCATCATTTTTAAAATTAAATGATGCTTGAATTATAATATCAAATGACAAAGTTTTTTCGCCTTTTGTAATTGTATTGACCGACTTCGAGAATAATGCAGTGGCCATGCAACAAAAGACTTAATTTTATCAATCTTCTCTAGAATTCAACCTCACTAATATAATCCATGTTTATTTTTATCGACCATTGAAATAACGATCCTATTCCTACCATAGTCCCGTTATCATGATAGATCAAATTAAAACTTAAACTATAAACGTATTTAAGAAAATATTGAGGGTTAAATTGGGTAACATGTTAATCTGTTATCACTCTTATCATTAGGTCTAGGCATAAAAATTAAATAACTTAAGAAGATTTGTCTATGTTAATGTCTTTAACATGTTTCGCTACAACAAGGAAGCCATTTAACGTCACAATTGAATAAGGTTAACGTCATTTAAAAT